>JAQIXX010002354.1:0-25184 GCA_034700605.1 Willowsia nigromaculata
GCGGCGACAGCCTCAGCGTCTTCGACGCTTCGACAGTCGTGACTTATCTTCATTGGTCGGTAAATGGGACAGTCGGAGTTTCACACACAACCCGCTAGCAACAGTGCAAGGCACTGCGGCGCGAAGCGCTAGCAGGATCTCGTTGTCGATGAACGAGACAGTCGGTATTTCACACACAACCTCAAGCAACTATTGAGCATACATTTTCACATCTTTTAGGGGCGCTAAAGATTTAAATTAGCCAGGCACCAGAAAATCTGGGATGGGCACTGCATAAATCTAACAAACATGAGACATTTTATTGATTTCACTTATATATTCGATTAAGTTTGAGTATTTCCAGTTACAAAGCCTTAATATGAACTCAAGAAACATTATATAGCTAAACGGACATGATTGAAATGTTGAAATACAAATGGCACAATCAATCATAGTTTCTTTGTCATTTCGACCGAACCGAAAACTATGATTGCCAAATAAAACGATTACAATGTCACACATATCAAAATAAACTGAAGGATAAAAGCATTAGATATTTCATAACTTCTCACGCAACACAAATCTGGAGAGTCAATGGCACGTTATTTATGATATGAGTAGTCCTTTAAATACCTCGTAATTTTATTTCATCTATAAACCATATAAAGCGCACAAAACGGACACCTTGCTTGGACATTTCATGATCCAATCTATGATAGCTGCTTTTTAATATCTGAGTTATAAAATATCCACCCATTTGTTCGACAGATACTAATTAATTTTTGGAAAGTTCAAAAAGGAGCAATTGAAACGCTGAAGCCACTGCAACGGGACTAACATAACACTCATATTATAATTGTCAGTATTGTATAACTGCGTCTTTCTGCTTTTGTACGACCAAAACGTGAATACGGTTGCAAAAACAAATGCAAATAACAAAAAAAATAGTACGCTAACAAATACGAGAGATCCAATTTGTAAATATTGATAAAGCAATGGTGAAAAATTATAAAATTTGGTTGGACTTGTATCGTCATTTTTATTAGATGCCATTTTAAAACTTTCAATTAGATAAATTCAATTGGAATTAAGTCACAATAGTATTGTCAATGAACCTGCAGCACGTGCAACTGGAACTGAAGGAATCAAATCTGGTAATGTATCTCGAAGAAAGCCAGGCTTTTGAGCATCAGTATGCCACCAAATCATGTTTAATCAATAATAGTGTTTGTTAGACGTAAACGTGACTTTGAATACGAATATGTGAGGTGTGAAGAATCGTCTTTGTCTTAGCATTATA
Organism: Willowsia nigromaculata; assembly: GCA_034700605.1. Classification (NCBI taxonomy): domain Eukaryota; kingdom Metazoa; phylum Arthropoda; class Collembola; order Entomobryomorpha; family Entomobryidae; genus Willowsia; species Willowsia nigromaculata. The sequence continues at coordinate 1,280 of JAQIXX010002354.1, forward strand.
CATACTAAATGAATTTGAAGTACATGTTAAATTTATGTATGCATTTATTACTAGCAAGTATATATTATTTGCTGTAAAAAATTTCCATCAGTTGCAGTTTTAAAACAAATCAACGCAGCTTACATAAATGCACTATGCGAACGCACAAGTTCATGAATATTTCATATATTTTGTTGGCAACTGCATAATATTCCTGTTAGCAATGTACAATGAATACGTTAAAACTACAATTGTATCCCAGATCCCAACTGAAAGCGTATTTCATCTAGCAATCCCCGTTTTTGAGACACTTTGGTGCACACGCTTAGCGGGATTCGCAACTTGTCTTTGGGGTTTTTGACCTTCTTTGGAAAGAACGTTTGATAGTGAATTGGATGATGCGTTTCCGGATCAAGCTTGGCATTTACAAACATTTTTTTATCTGCGCAGTTGTACACATTGTATCCATACAAAGTTCGTCTGCCTGTTGCCTGTTCTTCATTGCTGGTCGCTTCGCTTTCGGTTATGTTAACGGTAGCGTTAGGTGATCGAATGATAACATACACTGGAAATGCGTAGTCACTCCAAAAGTAATCAGACTTTTGAGGATCTGTGTAAGTATTAATAGAATCGGATGCGTAGGCAGTTTGAAAATCTTCCTCGGTAGCTGTTATGATTATATTCACCCAAGAGCCTATAAGACCTTGTTGCTGAGGTTCTTGTGAAGAGTCGCTGCGCCGTTTCTGCTCCGCCTCCTTTTCATATTTTCCACGTAGCCAATTTATCCATTGGTCGGAATTCCAGCTTCCATAATAAATCGTTTCAGGGTCACCTAAGGAGAATTTTAGCAGATGAAATATAAATTAATTCTTTTTTCTCACCTGCAACCTATCTATAGTGTATGGAAAACAAGATAACTGTGTAGTGTGTACTATAGGGTAGTGATTTCGCTGGCTTACTTGGATCGATAAAATGTACAACTTGAAAATTGGATGGGGTTATTTTGGCATTGAGAATTTGAATTAAAGAAAATATACAAATGATTCCAATAATGGAAATTGACTGTGAATGCTTCACCGAAAAGATGTTCCTCATTTTCACAGAAACACTCAATTTGAATTTTCTTTTTATCTGTAAATTAAATGATCAGTATTGCACGTGTGGGTTTTAAAGGCTTAAATGCATAGTAGCTGCGTAAATTAGCAAAAATGGAATGTCGCAATGTCCGACTTACAGTCAATTTAACTATAAACAACTACAATCGCAGCGCAGTAAATATGTAAATATTCTGTATCTACTAGATTTTGATTCTGCATTTGCAACTTCATATTCATACAACCATTAGCAAAATGTTGTCTTAATTCTGTCAGTACGCTACGCAAGCGAGGGCTTATGAATTGTCCACGTTTTACGAGCATTTTCCATGAACCTTTTAACATAAATGACCCTCATTTCATTCATCGCGACACTGCGCTGATTTAAGTTTCTTCACTTGATCTTAATAAAACCTCTCGGCATTTTTGAAGCATCTACCTATCTTGAATCATCATATATTTTGCAATGCAGTATCTACTATAAAGTATATATCTTTACTTTTTCCTCGTGTCACCCAAACCTTAGTTTCAATTGAAAGAAGAACAATTACAAAGAGTGATGGACCATCATACTTCAATACATTATTTAAGCATTTATGTTCTCAATTTTTGAAACTTCTGCAAGTTGCAGGTATCAGCGCACAGTCAAACGTACTTTACAAATCAATGAAAAATGTAAAAAATGGGAATGCAGTAAATCGCCATTTGATTATTACAAATCTGGAGTACTGGTCATTGTTTTCCATAAAGCCAATAAAGCCAACAAACTATATATGCCACGGGCATCGTTTTCAATTAATTTTTACAACAACTCAAATTCAATACATGTAACATGTGTCATGCTTTTACTGATATTATATTCCATAAATGCTAAGTTATTCAGCAGGTTTAAACGGAGGCTTGTCACCGTTCATTTTGCCGGTTGGTGTCTTGCATTTCTGCGCTGATTTCCTCCTATTAAATGTATACCATAAGTACACCCTAACACAAATCCTTAATTTCGTGCTCTGGTAGTAATTCGCTTGCCTTGTATGAAATTGATAATTAATTTAGTTTGAATTATATTAGATAGAAAGGCAAATATTTGCATGGGAAGAAGAGCAGTAATACTGGCCTGCTGTAATAGGTATATAAATGATACGACTATGATGACTACACACATATTATACTGCGTTTGGTTAATGTATGCCTTGTATAGCAATAGTAATATGATTGTGAAACCAAAATTAGAATGGTGGTAAATGTAATTGATGACAAAAGTTTGAATAAGCATTTCACAGAGAAGAGAGAAATATTGTTCATGCATGCATCTGCAGCATTTAGCATTATAATGGCACAGCATATAAGAATCCAGAGGCATTCTATTTTGTATAGATAGTCGTCGTGAGATTTTTCGTCGAGTTATGTTCCCGTTAATATCATCAATTATACAGTTTTAGAGTGCATTAGAATGGCTAAATACTATACAAAACTAGTAGCACAGTTCCTACTGAATGTACAGTACAATTTACATTAAACTGAAATACACACGAAAAAAATGACTTGTGTTTGTGTCAATCTTTTCAGAATTTTGACTTTTGACTCATTTTTGATGTATTCGGATTTTAGTGTTTAGAATGCATGCAAAAGAACTCACTTTCGAGTTGCCTTGAATTTACATTGAAGGTTAGTGAAGTAAAGTAGGAATGGTTTGCGCTTCATGATTCATGATATGATGAATGAAGCCTTCGTCCGTCTCTTACATTTTTGGAAGTGGAGTGGAGGCAGTACTGCTAGGCAGTGAAAGCGAACAAAAACAACCAATTCTAAAGTCAAACAGACAGGTCTTCTAGCCCAACTACGTCAGCTATCTTTTCCAGATCTTTCGGTTTAAACACTCAATAAGATTTGAAAGGTCAATCACTTGTAAATTTGTAACTTGCGTTGTTTTACCAGACATTTTCGACAAAAATTATGAATTTGGAAGACAAGTGATTTTAGACGTTTAATTATTTATTGGATTAGTTGAGAGTATTAAACACAGTTTCTCTTAATTTTGCAGTTGGAACCTTTGGAATTGAAAAGTGATTTGGAACCTGTAATTGCAGTTGTTGGAACATGGCTGGAGCAGAAGTTCAAGCACCACTGACTGGCTATGCTGAGTTGAATGCTGCTTTCCAGATTATCCGAGGAGTTCGGAAAGCTAATTTGAAGTGGCAACCAGAAACATTCGATACGGTTTTGTATGAAGGCACACAACTGGCCAGACCAGAATATATTGGGGAAAATCAGATTTTAATGAAAAATGTTTATTATCTGGCAACAAAGACAAAAAACATGACAGATGGCCTGGTACTTTCATTGGTGGATGAAGATGTCTTAACCGTGCAGGAAGGAAACGAAATCGTTAGTAAACTATTCTATAATTGAAATGCACTTGCACACCATCAAGGTTACAAAATTATTGGTTTTCATAAAATATGATTAACTAATATTCAAAGTAATTGTTTTTTTAGATGCAACAACCAACAAATAAACTACGAGCTGTGAAGATGTACGCTTTGCTTGTTGAAAAGGAAGACCCTGATAGCAGTATTGCCAAGTCTGTTGTCTCTCTGCTCCAGGCGCACGACAACGAAGAAGTCATCGACATTTTCGCTGAGAAATTTAATATAATCCCTGCTAATCGGTATGGAACCAATAAGATGATTAAATGAAAATGGAGTACACGGTGGAGATTCGAATACTGATTCTGATTTCTAATAAATGTATTTAGAACTATATGGGTTTTATCATGTTTGAAATAGTGATGATCCAGCTGTAAGAGAAAACCCTCAACCAGGGTACGATAACGGAGAGGAAGTTAACGATGATGTTCCCGATAGGCGGGATGCAGAAATTCAGCAAGAAATACCAAACGAGCGATGGGCTTGTAAATATTGTACATACTTCAACTCTGCAACCTCAAACATTTGCGAGATATGTTCCAAAACTGAGAATTTTGATTTTAATGAAAGTGTAGAAGTTAATATTTGTCCCCAATGCACACTGATGAACGAAGAAGGGTTTCGGGCCTGTGATGCATGTGGTTTTATATTTGAAGTTAGGCAGCCGGTTGAAGTAGATCGTGATTCGGACGATTATGATGATGATGATGAAGATGATTAAGCCAAAATGTTCCAAACTACTGCGTACAACCAGAGAGTTTACTCTTATACTGTTAATACAACTGATGCTCATTACCTGAATTATTTACATTGATAGGTACTTAATCTTAATTTTGTACTCTTTGACTTACTGATTATAATATTTTGAAAGCATGTTTAATTTTATCATTGTTCATGTATGCTAAATGTGACTTGCATTGGCTACGAGAAGAAAGAGGTGCTCCCGGTATTTAAATATTTTTGTTACTAATTTAGTCTAGCTCAAGCATTTGTATCAGTAATAACAATGAAATGTATTTTCCAACCTAAAATGAGTTTTTAAGGGGAGATATGTTAAAGTGTGACTTGCAATTTTTGCATGAAGTATTATTTCATCAATAAAAAGTCTGATTAAAAAAATCATTTATTTTAAGATACGAGAAAGAGATATAGATATGTATATGGCAATCAAATTTCTATCTTATCATACTTACTCTTGCATTGCTTTTTCCTGTAAGGATGCTTCGTGTGCTAAAATGTAGTTATTAAAGAACTGCACATTATTTGCAATGTACATTTTATGCATTAGTGGATGCCAACAAAACAAACGTGACAAAATTATAATCCAATTATATCATGTTCCATATTATACATCTTGCAGGATAATGCGATTGTCCGACGCAGAATGTACAGTCACTTGGCAAGCCATGTGAAACGGACAAAACCTACCTCATTAGGCATCTATTTACTTGATAACTTAGATTGAAACACAAATATTCTCAACACGTGACATAATGCACTATCTCTATCATTCACCACTGCAAGCACAATAAAATAATAAAACGAAGGTAAGTTACAATTTAAAGTTCACAGCTTAAATATTGAAGTTAGATTGCATTGCATCTAAGAAAGATCTGTATCTAAGAAATGTCTAGTAGTAATCCCGAGATTGGAACGCCTATTGTAATTGACAATGGGTCAGGAATGTGCAAAGCTGGTTTTGCAGGAGACGAAGCTCCTCTCGCAATTTTCTCTGCTATTGTGGGTCGACCGAAACATAAGGTGGATATAATTTTTATAGTAATAATCTATGTTTTCATAGCTCAATAATTTCAGAGTATCTATTTTGCAGAAAGCACTACGGAACAATACGTTTATAGATGCATTTGTGGGGGAAATCGCTCAGATTAAAAGAGGACTTTTAAACTTAAAATATCCAATCGAGCATGGGGTCATTAAAAATTGGGAGGACATGGAAAAGATCTGGGACCATTGTTTTCATAATGAACTTCGAGTAAACCCAGCAGAACATCCTGTGCTCGTAACTGAGGCTCCTTTGAATCCCAAGGCAAATAGGGAGAAGCTTGCTGAGGTGATGTTCGAAAAATTTGGCGTGCCTGCATTGTCTGTAGCTATTCAAGCTACTCTAGCCCTCTATTCATCTGGACGGACATCAGGAATGGTATTGGATTCTGGAGATGGTGTCACACACTCAGTTCCCATTTATGAAGGTATTGTAGCATCATGTTCGTATCAACATGACATAGTGGGTTCAAGATATATGCTGATCGCTGCATTATTTATGTCTGTGCTTCCAGGATATACCATTCCTCATGCAATTGGCAGACTCAATCTAGCTGGCAGAGATCTGACAGATTATCTTATCCGCTTACTTGATGAGAAAGGCTACTACTTCATAACAACAGCAGAGAGGGAAGTGGTCAGGGACATGAAAGAAAAGCTGTGCTATGTTGCGGCAGACTACGAAAATGAACTCGAGCGTTTTATTTCCAGTGGAAAAACTCTCGAGAAATCGTACGAGTTGCCAGATGGCCAAGTTGTGACCGTTGGAAGTGAAAGAATAACATGTGTAGAAGCATTATTTAGACCCTCACTGATGGGTCTCGAGATGAATGGCTTGTCTGACTTGGCGTTTGAAACAATTACTAAATGTGATTTAGACGTTCGCAAGGTGGATACAAAAACATGAAAGCATATTTGCATGCAATTAATATGATATTATTAATATAAAATGCCAAACTAATCACTTTTTAAAAATTAAAGGAATTATTCTCGAATATCATTCTAAGTGGTGGAACTACTATGTTGAATGGTTTACAAGAAAGACTGCAAAAAGATCTAGTCGAAGCCTGCGCTGATACTGTCACCGTGAAAGTTACTGCTCCTCCAGAGAGAAGGTACTCTGTTTGGATGGGCGGATCTATTTTATGCTCACTTGCTTCATTTCAAGAAAATTGGATTACCAAAGGGGCTTACGAAGAATTTGGACCTACCATCATTCACAAGAAATGTGTTTAGGATTAATCGCTGTATTAGTTTTTAAATATTCATAAGGTTTCGCAACGAAATTAGGTTACGTATCATGCATAAAAATAAAATATTGCTTAACAAATGACAGTTAAAATTGGGTTCAAAACTGAGATTTAATGGCAACTTTTTAAATTTTGAGGCATTATAATTTGGTCATGGTTCGCATTTCAAATATTTACATTATTCCACTTTGATTAGTTTCTTGCACGTATCAATTTTTCATATCAGTTTTTCAAAGGGCAGTCTGGTTCAGTAATTTAGAGGTTCCGTTGTCAACATTTCTTCTGCTTATCACCTCCAGAGGAAGCACAACTGCCGACGCAAGTGCATGCATCGTTTTTCTTTTCTGGACAGAAATTGGTCTCTTTTGCCTTGCAATTGTCGTCCGGGCACTGGAACCTGGCCGTATCTGGAACATTGGGACAAGTAGGAGGGGCTGGTGGACATTTTATAGCAGCCTTGTTCTCGCAGCATTTTGGTTTTTCGTCACTGCAACTCATCTTGTTATTCAAATGGCAGGTCTGCCTCACCGGATTCCTGCAAAATGTATAAGAGATATTAGATCTACATTGCAAGCAACAAAATACATCAAGTGCATCTGTATGAAATTATTCATTGGCAAATGTTTTAATGCATAGAATATTCATTTACCTTATCAAAATTGAAACGAGAACTGCTATTTCACGAACAGGACGCTGGAAATTCCTGGAAACGGAAAGAGTCACGAACAAAAAATTAACTAATGGATTGGAATCGTTATTGCTTTCATACTTTTTATTATACCGTGAAAGTGAATTGAATAAAATAGGTTAGCTGACGAGCATCAATTTAGAAAAACAAAGAAAGCTTGCTGGTGCATGATGGTTGGTCAACCATGGAATTTGTTTACCGGATATTACTGTGGCAACCAACGAGCTTGCTATCTAGATCGCTTCCCCTTCGTTGACGAATGGGATATATGAATCATCGTTCGCAAGCCAAGAATGTTTGCATGCTTATCATTCTTTTCCCCTTCTACTACTCACAACTCACCAACTCCCCTCATCGACCACCGACAGCAATATGAAAGTATTGTACATGGAGGAGCACACATAGAAAAGAAAATTCCATATCGAGAAAGTATTTCCAGTTGGGTGTCTGTGTATCCTCCAAACGCTTTTAGTTATAATGCTATGGTAGTCTCATATTGTCTGAATCATATATTATTTTTAGTGTGATGATGACATGACGTGATCACTGTTAGTTTAACCAAAGTGGCTTGAGTCACCACACACCAGTCACCTTCCGACTTTCTTTTATTGCATGATAAAAAATGCAAAGTAAAAGTGGCCAATACACAGCATACATATTTTTGACACAATTCCCATTCCTTCATTCAACATAGTCCAACTATGCTCGGGCTCCAAGGAAAAAGTGTAAGTCTATAATTTTGCCGCATTACACAAAGTCTCTGCCTTGTGCAAAGAAACCATCAAATTTCTCTTTAGATTTACATTAAACATCATGAAAACTACTGTGTAACATTTCTGATATTGAATACCAGGCCAAACCCACTCAACGAGCATCGTTTTCGAAGTCTGCTAGATCCAGCAGAACAATGGCCGCTACGAGTGGGAATGGAAATAAAAGTAGAGCTTCTTCAAGTGCCAGTGAGATACCAGAAAGGTTGTCCTCAGCGAACAGAGGGCCAAGTCCGTACATATCCAAAGTTACCACAGGAGTCGCTTCTGGGGGCAGTGGTGTCGTCAACACAAATAGAAGAGTGCAGTCTGCTGCAACGACACGTCAGAGAAGTGCTTTAGGGGGGCCCACAGTAAAGGCGTCTGAGTTTTTTAGAAAAAATCATTCCGAACCGCAATTAACGGATACCAACAGTGGTAAAAGGGGGACCAATACTACTAGTAAAAGTGGCGCTAAACCTGGTGGCACAACGAGTAATGTTAAAAACGTTAAACATGTTAGAATAGATACGGACAAAAATTTATCATCTTCATCTTTAAATACCACTTTAAATACTGCTGCAAATTTACTTGGCATTCACGGTACTAACGCATTCGATCAAGGTGGGGGACCAAGTGGAGGACCAAATCGTAGGCGACCATTTTCATTTTGTTCTGACAGGAGCAGAAGCGTATCTGTTACTTCTAACGAATCCAGCTCAACTTTTGAAAACGAACTACTACTTCAACAGGATAACTCTTTGTCTGGTGATTGTGGTGGGGGTGACGCGCAAACCATATTCTGGAAGAAGGACTACCAGAATAACAATAAGAATAATAATAACTTTAACTCGAGTAGTAATACTGGCGCTAGTGTTAGCACTCAAAAGGTTAGACCTCTAACTAGAGGAAGTAGTGGTAATCCAAAGCTAAACAAACGAGCATATTCAATGGATGCGGGGGAAATGGATTCTGACCAAGATGACAACTTTTGGAATTCTACATCCCCATCAGATTTTCATCCACAGAGAATAGAAATGAAAATCGCTGAGCATCCCGAGGAATCTCTCAAGGAAGAGAATAGGATGATAGCAAGGCAAATTAGCCAGGATTCAGTGAAAAGTCAGCTAAACCGAACATTCACAGAGGAAGGCACAGTAGAAAAGCCAAAGCAGGTACTGCAAAGTGCGCATAGTGTTGCTGACGAAAAAGGTCAAGTTATGAAAGGCTCCGATTTCGACAGAATGTTGCTTAGACAGAGTGATAGTTTGCTGCAGGGAGTAAATGACCTAATAAATGAGATCAAGTCAACAGAAACAAGTAAAAATCTTCAAAAATCATCTTCAGTTGTTTCGATTTCCAAAGCAGATAGTGTTGAAAAGCTTGTTGCTGACTTGAGAAATGATATAAATAGACAAATACATGATTCTTCCACTTTATCATTAGGAAAGGCAGAGGACTCCCCTGAAAAACATGAAAAGCTTACCACAGTCGATGAGCACTTTAATTTTAGTACTCTGTCCTTCTCGGGAATTGAACTCTCCGATATTACTTGCCCTTCCCAAGTGATGGAACAAAGTGTGCCAAATACAGGACGCTTCGACGAGAGGCCTTTGAGTGCAGTTGTGTTAGGTAATGCTAATCGGGAAAATGCAAACAAAGTCAGTAAAGATATTCTTTCTGAAGCAGAGAATTATCTTCAGAGCAATAGAGAAAGGAATAGTAACATTCCAACTAATAACAATAACGGTAACAATAATAGTGACGGTTTTGAGTCTTCGTCTGAATCTAACAATCAAATATTTTCTTCGTCAGATGCACTTTCAATAATCCAGCAACATGCAAATAGTAGTGGCAGTGCGCGTAGTGTTGATCACGGTGGAGAAAGTGCCAGAGCTGCGTCTTCAACTTCTCAGCACAGTGGATTTGATATGAGTCAAGAGGAAATTCAAAGAAAGATATGCTCCGCTTTGAAGCTTTTAGAGGAGGAGGATCAAAGGAGAAACAGTGCAAGAAAAGGAAGCTTGACATCAAAACAGGTTGCAAGTGCGCGATCACCATCTCCTTTTTTACCACTCTCCAATCCAGATTCACGTCCAGGATCAAGGGGCGAGGGAAAAGGTGTAGAAAGTTCCAAGTCATCTCCAAGAATCCGATTAGAGGATAGAAACATGCCTTATGACCCTTTTGGAAGTCAGCCTATAAGGCAACAGAGTGGGGTAGCCGCTGATCAACATGTTTCAATGAGGAGGAATCTGCCTTCTGAGCCACTGTCTGCTCGTTCATGTTCCTGCTTGATGGATCATATATCAAATGAATCGTTAAATTCTGCAAGAAGCACAAAAACGATGGTGGGGAGAGGATATCACAGTAACTCTGAGACGGAGAGAGGTAATCAATCCCGGATACCGAGACCAGGGTCGGGGGGTGATGGAATGTGGGAGGCCAAAGATGATAAAACAAAGTATAGTAAAACATAATTAACAAAGTGCTTATTTATTTTATTAAGGTTTGCATGTACTCATTCTAATGGCTTTAATCGTAATTTTCTACAGGCAAATTTTTTCGTTTCTGGATGAAGTAGAAAAATCTGACCAAGAAATGTTGTTTGGACTTCGGTTTGAGACTGATTGCCTTGGTCGGCCTAAAGGGGTATCAAGTAATACATTGATTGCATCTAGTGAGTCTGTTCTCAGCCATTCCGCAACTGGAAAGAAAAACTCAAATGATGAAAATCATTTCAGAACGTATGGAAATTATAAATTGATACATTGAGAGTGAGATTTTACTTTTCACTGCTACTTTTAATATCCCATTACCTGGTTTCTGTATTGTGTCTTCATTAGGATGGATTCTCTCATACGAAAAGGATCAGTTGAGCTGGCACGGGAGATACTTTTGCTGGAACGAAAGCTGGATGAAGCGCATCATGCAGTAAAGCTGCTTGAAGAATCTCTACTGAATCAGCGAGAACTCAATATTCGCAACTTACGGTATGCCTATTTATTACCATTTCATTTGTATCAATCATAAATGCGTTCCCTGCAACCAACAGGCCAAAAACTCCCTTCGATTAGTCCCTTAGTTTTTATATCCAACCCCCATAGATGAAGTGTTTACCCATCAACTTCTGCTATTTTTAACAAATATAGTATACAAGCTATAGATTGCTTCCCTTGAAGGCATTGTGTCAATAGCGTTGGCATTATGAATTCTTCACTTTATATCCCCACAACACACCTCGCCTATTTCTCATTTCTACAGCCCCTATTGGGAATCAAGGGAATGTCTGATTGTGATCTATATTGAATTTGTATGAATTTAAGAAACTCTGAGAGAGACTTCAAGAAAAGAATGAAAATGCAAAAGGAAGAATTTGACCTTGCTTTCTCTCGAAATGAAGCACTAATCAACGAAATGGCAACAGAGAAACGTGTTCTTCAGGACAAACTGGACAAGCTAATAAAAAACTTTGAAGATATGGAAGAAAAGCACAAAGAGCACATGAAAGCCATGCAGCAAAAACATTTGGATGAGATTAGAAGACTAAGAAAAATGCAACAAAACGCGGAAAATTCTCTAAAGAAAAATATTGCAGGAAATAAAACACAGGCTCAAGAGATCAGGGTAAATTGACAACATGCTGCATAATTATCTGCTACTGTATTTTCAATAATTTTATTTCAAAATTACATCAGGATATCAATTTTCTGTTTCAGGATATGACAGTGAAAGGACTAGAGCCTGAAGTACAACGAATTATTCAGAGACATCAGCAGGAAATGTCTGAAATGAGGGCATGGCATGCTGACGAAGTTCGTGAAATCGAGGAGCGTTATCAAAGGAAACTTCATATGCAATTGGAGGATCTTCGTCAAAAATTTGCGAAAGAAAAGGAAGATCTCATAACAAAGGAAAGGGAATTGGCTGGTCGTAGAGTTCAAGCGGAACTGAAACAAAGAGACGACGAGATAGAAAGTCTCAAAAGGAGACATGCCAATGAAATGTTTGAGGAACGAGAACGAGCGATTTCTGAGGAAGCAAAACTCAAAGATTCCATCCAGGAATCTGTGCGGAAGGCACAAATAAAAGGTGAGGTGGAGTTGGAGAACTTGAAACAAGACTATGAAACAAAATTAGCTAACCTGGAGCGTCGACATGAAAGTGAGCTGAAGAGTGTAAAAGACGTTTATGAGGCTGAACGACAAAATTGGGCAACAAATCAAATGAAAAAATTGGAGCAAGCTCTGTCTGAACAAGAGACAAAGCTAAAGGATGCATTCCAAAGTGAAAAGGAGAGGGAATGGAGGGAAAAGGAAAGAAAATTAAAGGAAGATTTTGAAAAATCTAGGAAGGATGATGAAAGTTCTTCTGACAACAGATTTCGGTAAGCATTTGCATAACAATCCAATTTTCTGTTGCATAATACAGTATGCAAAAGAGGAAAAAATAATTTTGATCTTGGTTGTAGAAGAATGCAAGAGAAATACCAGACAGAACTCAATGAAATGGAAAGGACTGAAAAGGACATCAAATTAAAATTTTCTCAAGCAAAAACTGACCTGTTGTCCAGAGAAGAGGAGATTTTCAGTTTGAAAGCATCCGTAAACCTGAAAGATAAGCAGTTGGTGGATTTACAGGAAACCAATATGAAGATGCAAGAGGAACGCGTTAATTTGACCTCTGTAATACGTAGAGAGTTCACTGATCAGATACAGACATTGGAGGAAGAATGCCGTTCTCTGAAAGCAACTATTGTGGAATTGCAATCAAATTGCAAGCTACAATTGGAACATAAGCAGCTAGACATTGAGAAAATTATAGCAGAGAAGGATTCGGAAATTGAAAAAATTGGGTTGAGAGTAAAGCAAGCTCTGGGGAGAAAGGATGAAACGATATTGGAGCTTCAGAAACAACTGGAAAAATCTTCGTTTCAAATAAGTCATCTCGAAGAACTATTAGAAGAGCAAAGAAAAGAGTTTTTGCACGGGATAACGAAAGTACCTTCCAGTGGTGGCGGTACTGGTCGAGGTCATAGAAAATAAACCCCAGTTGTAATAGCTGCTATAATATTTACAAACAAATAGCTACTATAATTAAAGGTTTTGCTGCTCGTTCAATAGTTTCTGTATGCAAGAATTTGTACCATTGCGTTGAGTACATTTTATATTATGAGTTTCTATATTATCATGAGATGTTTTGGAAGATGTATTATTATTTAGTTCGTTTTATATTCGTTTGTGTATTGATTGACTACTTATTCGACCTTCACAAACATTATGGTCTCCAAAATATATGCACTATATAGAAGAAATATAGATCAACATATATTGTTGAAAAACCAAAGCGTTATAAAATGCCTTCATTTCCACGCGTAACCTATATGTCAAAGGCATATTGCACAATAAAAATGCATTTGAACGACCTTATCATGCGGCTAGTTCATGTTCATCCATATCGTATCCACTGAGGTTCACACAAAGCTGTAATTATGTGACACTTATGAAATGTGTTCATCATGCTTAAGTAAAGATCTTTGAGTATTATGAGTAGAAAGGCAGAAATGCAATGCTCCAAATTTATTACATAAAACAACATTATGCTTTCATTTCCCTCCATAATAAAATACAAGAGAGTTTATAGTTTTATGATGATAGAAACCACAAGTAATTAATTGTAATCAGTCTATTCCATTGACAGGCAGAACTAACTGTATGCATGACGGACTATGTCAACCGTGCAGTATTAACTCTGTAGAACGAAAAATGTAATGACTTTTTTGGTTGGTTATCTTTTACTACTGCCTACTATGCAAGCATCATCGGCCAAAACGCATTCCAGTTTAGCATCCAGTACATAGGCAAAAGAAATAAAAGCTGGTAGAATAAAATTACAAACAACACAAAAGTTGATAAAAAAAATGTTATCTTTTCTACATTTCCTCAAACCAAATTCGATGACAGACATCCAGGCGTGCTGCTGTACGACATAATTTAACCGACTTACAAATACCAGCTTCTTATTTATCGTCTCTTTCATATTCATAAGGGTAGTTTCGGTTTATTTACTGAATTTAAGGGATTGTGCAACTTGCTCCATTTTATGCAAACAAGTATGTATGTGCCTATAAACGTGTATGTATGTACTATTGATTTTGTCAACGACAGGTAAACACTAAATGACTATGACGTTTGCTGTTTGACGTTTCTACCGTTGCATACGTGTATTTATGTAATGAACAGGTTATGTGATGACACCACAAATGTCAAAGTACAGCAATAACAAAACTATAAAATGATCGATAAAGAACTTAATTAACACGAGGGTTTAATGATGTAACCCAATTAAAGGAAACTTCTAGTTTATTTTTAGCTTGAACGATTCAAACTTTCTTCTAACATCCAACATTGTTGCATAAAGCCGGCATAGTAGTATTTATCTAAGGTGTTAACTAAACTATATTTATCCCTTTCGTTTAGCCGTTGCTGAATACGTTGAAAATGAAACCCATGAACTCACATGAAACTCTATACATTCCTGAATACATATTATACTAAAAGATTTTCTGCTTTTAATATGCTCTCAAGCAGTAAGGCAAGTAATACTTCCAAGAAAGAGGCATGCGACAATATCCCTCTAAGGAACTTTCATTAAACAAGGTCTTTCCTTCTTTAAACTAATCTCAGCATTCTTTATCTCATGCTTTATATTTGCTGTCGTGAGAAAAGGAAGAACAACAGTATGGTCTGACTATTAAATAGACTCTTCTGGTTAATTTTTCTTCCAGAAATAATCGTATTGATTCGTGAGCAAATAAGTCTCAATAAAAGCCATAAGCTTCGTTTGAATAGATAATATTCACAGTGGCTGTTTGACTGACGTTATCTCTTTCATTACATGTGGCTTTCAGTTTTTCAATCAATTTCTTATCCATGGTATAAATCGTTTAAATCAGTCCATCTAAATATGAAATTTGCTAACACTACTGACATTTGATGTGACGTGAGTGAAAAACACAGCACATCAGGATCAAATGGCACGATGGTAAATGTCTATAAGCTTTAGCTTACGTCTTTCAACATGGTTCATTTTAAATTTGGCATTCCAGGTTTAGTTTTATTAACTTGTTTATTTCATTTGCGAACATTTAGAAGTTATCAGATTATAATGAGCTATCTTTCGGAATGGTTGTTTAAGCTGAGATCATGACCCGTCTGTATTGATTTCACCACAAGGGATAGACAGCAAACAGCATATAAAGTTAACAAGGCAATTCATGAAGAGACGAATCCAAGTTTTCCTTCTCCGCTCCAGAAATGTGTAAACTCAAATGAACTGAGAGAGTTCTAATCTATCTAATAAAATCCAGGAAAGATATGCCAGCTTAAAGCTTATACGTTATGTATCCCGTTTTAAATGAAGCACACATCAATATATATGAATCTTTCAATCGGTTGCGGTTAGTCGAAAATATGTACATGACACTAATCAGAATTATGGAAGTCATATCCAGTATCCAGTAAAGAAAAAGAACAACCTTGCCTTGACTTGTCTATGTAAATAAACCGTGATGAGGTCATGCTTATCATGTTTCTCCAGCACACATAGGTTAATCATATAGGTACGAACTTGTTTCATATTTCATATACCAAGTGCTATTGAAGTTTCCTCTTCTCCAACTTCCCTATCCCCTAAACAAGCTAGTGTGCACAATAAAAGTCGACAGAGACAAACAAAATTGTATGAAATCAGTCATCATCACTCGACTCGCAATAAAGCGATTTTGTGATGAATATTATTACAAAATAAATTTGTTTCATATTTCATGAACGTCGACATGTTTTCATTTTATGGTGCATTATGATGTTGACTGATGACTATATGACATGTATATTACAAACCTATCACATTATCATTGCACAACCTTTTTTATCTACATACATATTATGAACCAAGAATAGCAAAACAAAAATCAATCATATCAAAAGCTAACAAAGAGTTATAGGTATTTACCAATGTATTAGTAATTTTGTTTTCCTAACTAAAGCCATAATTTTTTAACTGATTGAACACTTCTTCATAATTTGGAAACATTTGGTTTTATTTGGGTAGTTAACTGTCCTACAAATTCATCTTAAAGTTTCTTGAATATTCGCCTCTGGAATAATGCCATGAATATGATTGAACTTTGTTGATGACAGTGTAAATTTGATAGATTAGACATTTTGTTTGTGTGCTTGAAAAACTTTTATTTGCTTTTGCCTGTCTTGTTTGTTTGCTCGCAATTTATTTTTGGGATCTAACTTAACTTGACGGGAATAATGAACTTTGCAATAACAATTCATGTAGGATACGATACAAATAAAAAGGCTAAAATATTTTCAGGTTTTAAAACGATATTTTTGCATAACATTTTATAAACAGTGAATACCTAAAATACACTGATTCATCATCATCAGTATTTTGTATTTCGTTTCTTTACATGTGCAAATAAGTTCATTATTCCGACAACAAAAACGCTTACAATCTGTTAAACATTTTCATTTGACCACATTTGGTAACATAATATGAAAATGATATTAATCGCAGTCAAGTGTTTGATCATCGTGATGATAAATTATGACTCAACACTCAGATATTACTTGACAGTTTACTTACATTCTGATAAATATAAATTATTGTGCTAAATTGTGATTGAACTTGTATGCACAGCTAAGCAATTCATTTTTTAAATATACCCAACCATCAAAAGTATTTGCTGAAATTTGCTGCTGAAAATAGCATGATATGATAGCTACGTGTTTTGCCTCATCTATTTTTTCTCTTGTCTTGTTCTGTCCTGTCAAGTGCTCATGTTTTACATTCATCCATCACACAACGACAAGCATTTCTTTTTTCTTCCCTATAATCCGTTGTTTTGTCATGCGTTTTTGTTATGTATTCCTAAAAAATTCCACTTGAAAGTCCCTTCATCACCATAAACATACTACATACAGCTTTTTCTCCACGATCGATCCCACATAAGTAAACTTTGTTTCTCTAATCCATCCCAAATTAGTTGTATTATAATCAAGATGAATTTTACGACCCGAAGCCGCATATTAGCACCAGCATATGTTTGAAATAAAGTAATGCCTGCATATATACCAACAAAGAAAAAAACGATCCTGTTTCAACATGCTGTCCCTCATAATCTTTTTAAAAAGTTTACATACACACATCTAGTGCCAGATTGTATAACAGTTTTTGGAGTTGTGTTTCTTCTATTAGCAAGTCAAGTCATAAATATAGGCATTATAAGGCGAAAGCCCAGTGAATGAGTAATGCTCCACGTGAGTAACCTTCCACTTCAACAGATCATAAATGCATAAACGTATAATATATCAGCCAACTGTAAAGTAGTTTAACAGGCATATAGAACCCAGTACCTACATGCTATTATGTATTTTACAATCGTTCATTTGGTACATTTTTGGGGCATCATTATCATCATCTTGACAAACATTGCAAAGGAAAACGAAAAAATACAGCTACGGCTACTACAGTAAAGCAGAATAATAGCTTTCTTTTTTCTCTTTGTCTTTCTACTGATGATGCTTTGAAGCAACTTCTCTGCTACTGCATAAACATGATAAATTCTGGATGCAGACTTATTTGCTTGTCATCGTATAGCCGTCCGTCCGTCGTCGTTTGTCTTTCTTCTTTCAATAGGTTCATCACACACACAACAGCTCACAACATCCATAATATTCCACACCGTCAAAAATTGAAATGGTTCTTTTCCCAAATTCTGAAGTAATGGGCAAATAAGACAATTTTCCATGTCTGTCTTTTCTGACCGTACAATTTTACGTTTTGAGCAATGTGGGTATATGAGAACAAGGAGCATTTTACTTTGAGATGTGTATGAAAGAGGCTATTTATTATTGTTGTACCTTTTAGTTAGCATAAAGAGTGGAAAGGAGACTGTCAGACTCACAGTTTGAGTACATCAATCCATATCGCACGATACGTATACGCAGGAAGAAAACGTATTAGTGATAGGTACATAACCATATTAATGCCTTAACAAAAAGAAGCGAGCACAAATGCCACATTAGCTGGCAATATATTAGGTTGAGTTCCAATCTCCATAAGCAGTGGGCATACTAAAGCAGAGGCAATGTGAATGCAAGATTGAGTCATTCAACATATATAAAAACCGTTCCGATCGCTTTGACATGAACCATAGTATGATCTTAGGCTCGGAAGGATATAGATCGTATGAAAAGTCAGAAAAGTGTATCACTTTCATTTCAACTGTGACAGCGAAAAGAACTTACTCCTAAATTTAGTGAATTGGCTGACTACCACCGAAGCGTACTGACGACGACTTGTTGACTGTGTGCAATCTGCAAATAACACAATCAAATTTTATTAATAGGATTTCGGTGCGTAGTACTTTTTAAAGTGTAAAGACATCGCAATTCCGTGTTTTTGTTTTCTTGGAGGAAAAAACGGAGTTTGGACCTTGAGCTAGGATCAGAACGAGTAGAAAATCTGTTGAGAACGTGGATCGGTGGCGCCGGTGTATTTTTAAAAAATACAAGTATTTCAAACGAATGCCATTTCAACTTACACTTTCTCAGAGTGTGATCAACGTTCTCATCATTTTACGCTGGGAATATTTAAACAAGGTTTTCGGGGTTTCGTTGTGACATTGATAGTACAGTTCTGCGTGAATGAACACAGAATCACGATGTCGTGCGAGAGATATTTTATTGAGGTATTGATATAAACACAATAAAATCTTAGTTTTGCATGATGCAACACATGCATGAAACTCATCATGCTTTTCTCCATTCTCAAGTTTTCCCTATCAAAACACAAAGGTTACATGTATAAAACATTTTTTCTTTCTATTTTAGCTTCCTCCTCAGGAGCCTTTGACACCTGAATCTCTTCTGGAAGAGTCCCTAGCTTTGGTTCATCCCAAAGACATTCTTCTGCATAGAACCGTCTTTTTTGTGCCATTTGAGCCGATGATGCTGGTGAAAACGGAAAAGAAACGACTCTGGTCAAAAAGTCAGAGGAAGTTTGAGTACAACCCAGCTACTGTTCTTAGAAATAACATTAGGTTTATGATAAAGAAGACTAAACATTTTGGACTCCTTCTTTCTCAACTCACTTGGGTTGGACTACTGAATTTAGCTGAAAAGCGCAGCGTGGTAAGAAAAAAAAACAAGTACTTTTGCGGTAGTTTTATTGAAACTTGCAGAGCTATCTCATGTTTCACTTATCAATGGATAAATGGCACTTTGCAAGGATGATGGCTCATCCGCATCAAAGTGCTAAAAATGATGTTGAATATTCTGATTGCTCGACATTTAATCTCTATATAATATGTGTTGTATGTAATTTACAGTTGCAACATTTCGATGATGATTTGAGAGCGGCTACCCTTTACTTAATCATGCTGAAAAAGGAGACGAGCGGAATGACCCAGTTTATTAACTGCCTGCATATGACTGGAAACCATGAGATAGCTAATGTGATTGAGGCAAAACTGGAACTGCTCGTAGAGAATATTGGGTTCGTAACCTAATCTATAGAATATATTATAATAACGCGTGTCATGTACCTAAAACATTGCAGATTGCTGCACAAGCCTTTTTTAAATGCGTTAGAAAATGGTAATGAGTGAGGCCATTATGTATGGAAAGGACGATTTTTATCGAATTCATTCGAATCACATTATGAAAGTACCTAATTAAAATTTACGACGACATTACAATGACGTAGTGCTCGATTCACTTGATAACTTAATAATAAGTCTGCCCAAGGTACATGACAAGCCATTTAAATCTAACTACATGATTGGAACTTCAAGTCTTATCTCGTTACTTACCATTTGACCTATTCTTTATCACAGAAATTGCGAGCTATACGGCCATTGCACTTCTGACGACAGGTTTGAGTCTTGCGAGGAATGGCACAGGAACTATCTGCCACCCAAGAAGCGCAAAACTTCTGCTGACTCTGGTTTTGATGATTCTGATGATGATCCAGAAATGGAGAGCTCATTCGCTGCTGCTGCTGCAGCAGCTGCCATTTCCTCCATGAACGGATATGCAAGGCGAAAGTTTAAATGCAACATTCGACCTCTTGACGCTGTCGATGTCATCGCTATAATTAATGGAAAGGAGGACTCTCGTAGTAAAGTTGAACTCTGCAAGTGTGGTAACTATCACCAATACCCGAAATGGAAGGATGTAAACTCCAGCCACGCTAACATTACGAAGGAAAACTCCTTGACACTGAAACCTAATGTGCTGAACCATAGCACATCTTCAACAACATTGTCTTCTTCAACAGTTGCCGGTGGTTTTGCCAAATATTTCTCCAGACGAAGCAGTTCATCATCCTCCTTCAATAGCCAAGCACTTGTAGAGACCGACAACAATAGCACGCTGCAACAAAGACAGGGAATCCTTAGCCCTGTCTCACAATCACAGCCGGTGGAAGTAGGTCTGGACTTGAGTCATGGGATGCCAGACAACCTTGAATTTACAAAGCCAAGACGTTCCTGCTCTCATCTGAGACTTCGCTTCAGCAACCAAAACAGCTTTGCCGAGCATCCTGATAATATTCAAGAAGTCACTGCTGATGCTGAAAGTGAGAGCAAGGACTTGAACGACAGCCTGATGAGCAAGCTGCCACGATTTCTTAGATTGTTCCTTTAAGAGAGTTTGTGTCAAAAGTGCGTTCACGTTTCTCTTTGCTTTGTCTATAGAGTTTTCGCTGATAGTATTTTTGCAAAGGTTATGTAAGTATAGTATCTCAAATTCTTTAGGCAACCAATTTCAGGAAAATTGCATTGTACGTTTGTTTCCTGTTGCCAATTTCCTTATTATGAAATCTATAATATATATCACATACTTAAATTATATCAATACAAACTAAAATAGGATCTCAGTATTGTACCTAATGCAAGTGGGGGAAAGTCGGTAAGTGTGACGCACGGTTTATTGATGTAATTGTTGTATTTAATTATTGTCTTCTTTGTACCGTTACAGGGTTAAAACATGCAGTTGTTATTACATTACATTTATTATTACCTGATATGCAAATCCATATATAATACATACATGGCGTACCTTTCATTTTATTTTGGTGATACCCTTTTGTGATTTTCCTAATCTTAATATTGCGAATAATTTTGTTACAGTTATTGTTTTAAGACTGATGTAGTGATGCGGAGGTATATTTCATAAATTGTACATTTTAGTAATATGCAAATAATAATTAAGCCTAGGCCTTTGTCGATAACGTTCAAACACCAGAAAAACACGCTTTTAGGTATTTTGCGTGAATTAACTTTATATTTAAGATGTCAAATTTATCATCAATTTACAAATTAAGTTTGTAAAAATACACATTATATGTTGTCGAATGATTTCTTGTAAATAGGTGATTATTGTTTGGTCATGAATCATTTTTTCTTACGAATTGATTTCTTGTCAGCAATATAACTTTGATTATGGAAATGAATAAAAGAATGATAGTAATTAAAAATTGTGCAATGAACATGATTATATTTAGTATACACAAAAACACGGCATGTAAATATTATTGTTAGTTCATATTATCAAACATCATTTGCTCTTCTTATTGTTTCGGAACTTATGTGTATGGCTGCGTCGTAATTGCTGATGCGTACCAACAAATAACTGCCATTGGGAAAATTCCATGACTTGCTCAGAGAATTCAGTTAGAGTTGCTTCTAATGCAGGTTTGAGGTACTTTAGCTTTCCATGACATACGGTAGGGAAAAGGTGATGGAGTGGATGCTCTCCAAATGTTGTTAAAACTGTAGGGTCAAGTCAGTATATGAGTTCATTGCATTTCCCTTTCAAAGTAGCCCCTTTTAAATTTTGTCTTTCATTATCATGAATACTTACCGGACAATAAGGGACGGTGATACCAATCAGTTTTGGAGGCGGTTGCATCCAACTGACACAAACTAAAAGTGAGAGAAAACATCACGTAGCCCCAAAAATCGCAATTGTTTTACTTCTATTGTGTAGAAAGGAAACATACCCAAAGTCAGGCTCTGGTCGTGACTCATCGCCATCATGAAAGCATTGAGGGTGATGATGTGCTGAGTTATTAGACACAAAAGCAAACCAAAAAGTTGATGCGCCAACAATTATAATCCAGGTTTTAATACCAACCTGAGAATAGTAAATATTATGCAAGCAAGGGTCATACAGTAAAAATGAGCATTTTCTTCTTGTACATTTTAAATATAGTGTGTAGGCTGATGTGTTTTTTTACCAGAACTGACGGCGATATGTAAATAAGAGCAAGTAGTTCTACGAGCACGAGCAAATTTTCGAGTCGAAATTTCTGCTTTCCTTGCAGAATTGATACGAATCTCATTGGGATTTCTACAAGGCCAAATAATGCGTACAGGCTGTCTACAATAAATGGGAGGATATATTTGTGTGCAAAGAACTTTGGCCTAATCGGTAGCATTTCAACAAATGGTTCTCCCAATAAAATTTCAAAGTCCTTCAAAACAAGTTTACATAAAAAACTATCAAGTAATCAATCATGATTCTCTAAAATTGAGTGCAAGAAATCATGTTAGATTTACCAAAATAGTATTGGGGTAAAGATGATGACTGTAAGCATGACTAATTCTCCATTCGTATGAAGAAAGCGCGCCCAGGTCAAAATAGTAACTTCTCCAGTTATCTCGCTTGTGAAAAAAATTATGAGCAGCGACTGTAATCATTCCTAGAAAGATGCCAGCAATGATGACTAGAGTTGACGAGTTTAGAATCACTCCTACCAAAGCCGTCAATACATACAGCAACGCTAGGGTATCAATCATACGAGTAGCCTCTTTTGAAGGTTCCATTCCAACTTTCTTTTTGAGTTTAAAAAAACAAATAGTAAGTGGTTTAATAATACTCAGATTAAGAACGAATAAAATTGATGCCAGATATACTTCTCACCTGTAGAATCGGCTCTGCCCGACGTTTGAGGGTTTTATAGAAACCATTTTCATCAAACTTGTACGGTGAATTCCTTGGCGTTTTTGCTTCTGCGACATAGTATTTTGCCAGAATTCTTTCTACGTTGGTAATATTGACCACGTGAGATGCTTCAAATGCTTCAGTTATGTCCGTCCTGACACAAATGTTTACAATTTCTATTCATAGCTGTGAATGAAATAGCTTGAAAGCGGATTCTTGCATTGTTGATTAGCATTGCACTAGACTAACCCTTTTGAAAATTCAATCCAGTCTTTACCTCCTGGATGTCGGCTAATAAAGTCCTGAAGGTCATACAATTTGTCGTGAACTCGCCAATACGCTCCGACATTGTCGTCTCGCTGCTTTACTACAGAAGATACAATTTGTTACGTTATTGTTTAATAGAATTATACATTGTATTTTTGAAATGTACAATAGTATGCACATTGAGCTAACCTTTGAGCCATTCGAATATATTAGGATGAAATATACCACGCTGTCCACTATAACGATGAATTCCTGGGAAGCTTGACGCTAATTTCTTATCTTCTTCCCGAGTTTGAGGATAATTACTTGAAAGCTTTTCACGAGGAGCCATGTCACCTACTTAAAACTATAAGCGTAATCGCTAATTATTGGAAATAGAGTTGTTATCTTATGACGAGCAGTTTGTTGTGGGCTGAATACGGCTCATTCCGCTGACTGTGCACATTTGAGGATGGAACCTCAATGATATACCTATGTTTATCAATCCATGATAATGATTGATAAACAAGAAACAAGACTAAAAACTGACATGCAAAAGCATGTAGAGAATCAATATTGGAGAAATGGAAAAACATTTAAAAGAGCTTTCTGAGTTTAAGTGAGCTCAAAATTTTTGTAGTATGTAGTAATCTTATAGTATAGTAACC
>JAQIXX010002355.1:0-25177 GCA_034700605.1 Willowsia nigromaculata
AACCTAAGAGTGGTATTGTAAGTCATTTTTGTTGTTTTCGTGTACAATTATTTCTTTAGTCTTATCACACTCTCACAATTTATTCATTTTAACTGAATAAAACTTGATCCAATTACTGATATTTTCCATAAATAAACTTATGATGACATCAACAAAATCTCTAGTTCGTAATTAAGGCTTCTTCAAAATTATGTTTGAAAACTCACCTGTTCCACCCACACGTTTGTTGTCATGATTTGACTTTTCAGGTTCTGAAAATTGAAAGAGAAAAAACGCATGTTAGAAATTGTTCTCTAATTTAATTTCATGTCATTATCAAAACCACTTTCCAAATACCAATTACGTGGAGCATGCACTAAAGACAAACAATATTCTATTCAGCATCCACTTTCTCTCTACATCCTCACATATTTCATAGCCGAGTCATGTTCCTTTTTTACATTAACCATACCACATCACACGTCCCGGTACCTGACCAAACAAATGTTCCTTTATTAAAGTCGTACCCTTTTTTAGCAGTAGACCTACAGCAAATCTTCACTGGAAGTCCTTTTCCCTGTTTTGATATTCTATCAACGTTTCTCAGTATGCTGGTTTTTAAACCTCTGTAAATATTTTTGCTTTAAAATATATTGCTTTTGGCTAAATATAAAAGCAACTAAACTTGTGCATCTAAAATGTAATATTATTTTTTGATGCAGCATAAACACTGATATAGGTTTCTCTGTTTACCTATGTGAGTTGAAATCACTGGTATATACCTTCATATTCGCTGCCATCGCTTCTTAGAAATAAACATGAATGTTTGCCTGACACACAACTTGAAAAGTCGAAACACGTTTTATCTTCATCTTTTACCATTTATTTGTCAAATTTCGTAAAAAGAAAGGCAGCATGAAAAGAAGTAAATGTGGATGTAAAAGATGGGTAGAATTTTCAACAACGGCTTTTCCAAACTCATGGATATATACGCAGTAAAATATTGAGTTGTTCCAGAAATTTTCTCTTGTAACTCAATGACAGAATAATAAAATGAGTTAGATTCTGCTCCGGTCATAGTAATATTTTTATGACACCACAGCAGAGGAAGATGTGATATTTACAGCTTTATGGCATGCACCATTACTGCTGTGGAAAAGAAAAGGGGAGAACATTATAAACGAATTATTTAATATTTACGGTTTATCATCTTTCTAACACACCAGCAACAACACTTATTTTGAGGAAACGAAAAAGGGCCTACTTCGGGTAGATCCTGTGAGATCGTGAAGAAAACTCAATTTCCTTTTTCAAAATATATCGTACCAAGTCTGTCGAACGGTTTGGCATCACATAACGTAAAATATAAAATATGGTGAGCTAACAGCTTCCGCATAGTGTCACTTTCTCGACAGAATTGTTTAAGAGTATAGGATCATAATGTAATTTTCCTCCGTTTGAGTGGAAGCATGAAACCGTTCTAGTCTTAGCAAATAGCTTTTCAGTGAGAAACATTATATAGGTATACATTATTCAAATTTAATAGTTGCTAAATTTTGAATGTAGATAATAGATATGTTAAAATCTTAAGGTTATAATAATAATATGGCTAGCACACTAGTTTGGAGGAACTTGCAATTATTTATGAAAATTGTTATTAAGGTTTAAAACGCGATTATTTTGCATATTAGTGGATGTCTAATAGAAATATTAGAGATACAGCAGTTTACAGGTGATGAAATTATATACAAGTCTTAAGTCACAGGTGTATTTCCGTGAAAGGTTGTAGTATTGAGTGAGTATTTTGATTTTATAAAATAAGTTAAAAATTTAAACTGTTCCAATAAAGTGGGGTTTATAAACTCGGTTTAATTAAGCCGTAGTTGATATCATAAATGCTAACAACCATAATATTATATTAAAAATTTAAAGCGTGTATATGCTCGGAGCTTCATAGTAAAAGAATTCAATTTATGTACCTCGATGAAATATATGGGGCATGTAATTGCTTATTGAATTTTATTGCTTGCTTGCTTTAAAATATAAAACTGAACTTGAAAATTACGAATGTTAAAAAAGCTTTATATATTATTTAAATAAATATGTTAAAGCATGATTGGAATTTACATGTCTAAAAATCTTCGAATAAGGATAAGTTTCAGTTCATGATACAAGTTAGCGAAGCCCGCAAAGGGCATCATGATATAAGGAATATGGATTTTCAAATTTATTATACAATACTATATTCTACAATATGTAACTATGCACTTAAGACTTAACTTTAACATCAAAACCAAAGGCTAGTCAATTTGATGCTATTAGGTTCTGAATATTTTGGTGATATACCGGATGACGAAGAAAGTCATGATATTTAAGTCAAAATTCAACCTACATTTTATCCTAAATATATTATTTAAAATAATATACTTAAATAAATCGACAAGTACATAAAATATTCAGTTATAAACTCAAAAGCAATGATCCCTAACGACATCGTATCAATTGTTTCAGTTTGCCAGAAAAATCAAAGCCTTATATTAGTGTATTGTGAAGGTAGCTTTCTCTTCTTGACAACCTAAATAAAGCTATGAACTCTTCCCATAAAAACTAATATCTCATCATGTTTAGATTACAGGGAAGGCAGAAAAGACAAGACAAATCCAAGATTCCGATATATTGCTTCAGAGCATTTACATTGTACAACCGTTTATTTGGAAAGTTTTGGTTTCCGTATTTGCTTCATGGGAATCCAGAAACTGGAAACCTTGACTCAATCGACAAACGAAGCAACAAAATTTTCTACTATATCTGGCTTTTCAACACTTTTTTTGGTGTCCTCTTTGTTGGAACTGGTAGCTGCGTGTATGTAATTTGGAAAGCACTAAAATCCAACAGCAATGATTCTGTTTTAACGATACAAATGCTTCTTCTGTCAATTGTGCTTCTGTTTGTCAGCATTCTCGTATGGACAGGTTCTTTTGTTATGTGGAAAGGTCGCGTTGCTTGTGTGTACAGCTTTAACCAACTTTACAAACTTTTTGAAGATATCCAAAATCGATACTTTTGGGTCACAGTGGACCAAGTTCACAGTTCCTCAAGCAATTTTCCCCCTGTACGCCTATGGAAAATCATGGGAATCTGTACTGAAGTGCTAACGTGGCTTTTCTTTGTGATTTCTTTATTGCTAACTCCTGCAGTAACAACTTTATCTAATAGAGGTACAACTTACAACGTCGTTATGGATGACTTGGTACCCTTGTCCTTTTGTAAGAATATGGATAAGTGGTGCGTACCCGCAAGAAATGTATTTGTACGGGTTTGTAGAATTTTGATGAGTATTCCGACAATTACTCAAGCTTGTAACTTTTTTGCTCTAAGTGTAATTATTCTGTTGTGTTACATGGAATTCGCGCATAGGAGCCTTGAAATTGTGAGCAATGGTTTGCATAAAAAATCATTTGGGACGCTTATTAAGTATTACAGGGCCATAAACTTGGGAATTAATGCATCAACCGATTTTCTCGGACATTTTGTTGCTATTTATATGGCATTTGGATTTAATATCGAGGTTTGGTGTACTGTGGCAACAGTGAAAGGGAAAGGAATTATTCCATGGAGGCTCTACTGGTTGTTTCCTGTGGTGGGCGTGATTACTTTGGTGATAATTCTATGTGCATTGCCAATGGCGGCAGAGTTAGATGGTACGTCAAAACGAGTGAAACATCAAGTTTATGATGAATTAGTTCTGAGTAGATTTGAAACCAAACTTGCCAGAAAACTACATCGGTCACTTTTGCCAATTCATTTTTCTTGTGGAAATTTTTTCTCTTTGAAACGGGGAACCAAAATTGATTACTATGCGAGCATATTGATGTGGACAATTAATGCACTCTTGTCAAATTAGTTTTATGCATCTCAACAATGAACCTTTTTTGTTGCATAGAATTCTAATTTTTTCTCCTCTGATGAATCAAACTTATACCATACACCTTAGCGCTTTCACCGGCTATTTTAAATTGAATTGAATTGAGCTACTTTAATCGTTATGCTTTCTGTATCCTGGAGGTGGATTAACTGTCAAAACTGGTATTGCATCAAAATGTCAAAATTAAGGACGATTTTGGTTGGGGTGATTTGAAACAATGGCTAAGTCTCAGCATTTGTCCCTTTATGAACACATTTTTTACTGCGAAGTCGTCCACTCTCGTTTCACCAGCAACAAAAGTGGTTATTGAACTTTAATATGAGCGTTTTATTTTGTGTAACTCATGTATACTTTGTGCTACTGTAAGATTATGGATTATGGAATGATATGATGGAATAAGTTTTGTTTTATTATGAGCTTTATTTAAAAAAATGGAGACTGAATCAAATTATCTTACTCGATGTTTAAAAAACATAATGTGTTGTTGGACATGCCCACATACTGGGGGTCAAATGGAGAGTATTGATTTTATATTATCTATATTGGCCACTCATCATCATCAGCGTGAGTTTTACTTCTTGATCCACACACGTTTGTACATAATATCGTAAACTACACAATATTCTCCGTTACCGTTTTGTAATATCCAGTACGCAAACAAATTGCTTCTTCAAATGAGCAAAAAATGATAAAAATCGCGGCACTTCAATAGACAAAAATGGATTCCAAAATAGCCAGTACAATTTTCGACTCTCCAAGTTATCCCATAACACACAATCTAAATCTTGGCTATTTGCTATCAACATAATCATTACTGATCTACAACGCTTTTCTCTTTGCTTAGTGCACTCGAACCGAAATGCCTTGTCCAAAACTTACCCAGCAAAAAAAATTAAATTTACAAAAGCTATTTATCCGCTGTCATATAAAATGGTAAAGAAAAAAATTGTTTGGACCAAGAGCCAAGAAAACGTTCTTCTGGATTTTATGGTCATGGCCTTTAGTGCAGTGTAGTACATTACGACCGAATTGTAGCCGTAGATACAAATAGCCGCTATAGTAGTTAGTAATATGATCAATGTACATACATAAATTGTACTTTTTTTATCCATCCTGCAAGCTATTTTAGAGAAGATCAGAGGGAGAAAGTAGAGCAGACCACCCTGGAGAAAACTATCAACACCACACAAAGCTAAAAGTTAGTATAAATACAGCATCTTTATCTTTGCTCATGCACAGATGGATACCCAAAAAATATGGTTTGCTATTTGCTGTATAATAACAGTAATATGAATAAATACATTTTGAATCACTTTCTTTCATATATCATTATACACGCTACGCTCTTTTGTTGCTGCAACTCTTTGTTACAGTCTGTGCTCGCAGTTCACAGATCTGGTCTCACGAAGAAACTTTGGATCGCTACATACCAGTTCCAAGAATTACTCCTTGTCCGGTCATGAAACCACTGTATTTACAGTTTACAGCCGAGTAACCTCTCGTTTTTTGCTCACTCATTCATAAAGACATTTTTGTTTCACTTTATATGGAGCTGTTCATATCTCTAATATAATATGCTCTGTAGTGACCATCTTGAAATCCCAATTTCAAACTTTGATTTCTGATGTACCTGTGTCGCAGTGCAGAGATCTGCCTATTGCTCAGTATTACATGGAGAGTGGACGTTCCCTTGATGAAAACAGAATAGATTTTGGCGTCCAACAAGCTTAGGTAATATTGGTGAGCTGCGTTTGCAATACAGTTTTTTACTATTTCATGGTAGCCAAATGGATAAAAAAAACAAGAATTCAACTACTGTTTGTGCTTTGATCCTTTTCAGAACTTCCTGTGTTTCGAGGTGATACGCTCTTCTGTAAGCTGTTCTACTAATAATCTTTTTGCAGCCTTTTGTCCCCTCTGCTGTTTTGTAGTTTGCTGTAGCAACGTGAAAACGACTAAAATAACATCTCTATCTCGAACGAAACCCATTAGACGGAAGGGATCAAGACAGAACGACGACGATGTGGAGGAAGGATCAGAGAAAACGGAAGGAAAAGAGAAAAAGCAAGAGCTCATCCCATTTACATAAATAGTCCGAATAGAAATTTTCTAGTTTTCTACCCAAAGTAGTATAGTAGTGTTAGGTCACAAACGAAAGTGTAATAAAGTTCATCCTCCTCCGCCTCCCTAGGCAAAAAAATACTCACAGAGCTTACACCGACCCGAAAACTTACTTTTGTACCCGTCAATAATGCAGCCTGGGTCCACAACACTCCTGTCATCATCATTATCACCAGGAACATTATGCTACCAAGTCGTCGTAACAATTTTCTCCTTTTTTAACAATGGTGAATGTAGAGAAAGCATTTAGCTCATTTTTTTTTGAAAAATGCGCATCACATTTGAAAAGGTTGGATGAAGATCGTTACGTAAAACCTTTTTTGTTTGGTTTATGATGATGAGGCTGGAGAAAGTAATTTGTGTTCTCGGGAGAAAGTAGATAAGAGAAACCGGAAGAAGACCACATAACCATGGCAGAAAAGGCTTACGTGATACTCTCGCGTCGCGTTGTGATAGAGATTCCTCTTACGCTTGCAACCACAATACCACAACTGACTTTCACTTGGATAATGATAACGACTGACTGGTTAAGTGCCTTTGCTTGTTTTCATTTACCTGGAGCCTTTGAGACCTAACCCACGGGGCTTAAATTCAGCTTTCATCATAAAATAGTAGTAATCATCTTCATTGCTTCCATTAAAATCAACAACAATAGCATATTTTACAATGAGACCTACAATTATAACTTTTGTTATCTTTTGCACTTTCATTGAGAGTGAAAGCCATAGAAAGCAGCTGGAGAGAACATCATACTTTTCAACAATGTGCTTTTTTCATATAGATTTTTTTCATTGCTCAGGTACTTTCACCATTTCTCATTCTTCTTTATTCTCTTTTGTTTGCTTTCACTCTTTCAAATGCCATATCATAATATTTTATACAGGTTCTTCCAAAGAGTTTTGACGTGCACCTGTTCTTTTCTACTTTCTTTTTTCCAAGGAAACTTTATGATGACACACCACTTTCTTCTCATTTTCACCTCCAGCTTATAACAGGCATTTTAGTTGAACGACTGTTGTAAACTACTCGAAACAACAAAACAATAATCTCAAAGATACATTGAAAAGACAAAAGAATAAAAGTAAGTCTGTGTACAAAAACTACTTTTCCCTGAGCATTATAACGCTCACGCAAGCAGTTTAATATATTCCAGGCGTGGGTTACTTTCTCTCTCGAATATTTATCATGCTTCACTAAGTAAACATACCGTGACAGCATCCGCTGCTGGGAGAAAGAGTCAGTTAGAGATTGGGAGTAGGTAGGCTTGCTTACTTTCACCTTTTATTTATTAAAGTGTTCCTCTACCACACGACATGAGTTGCAAACAGAGACATACAAGCAAGTTTCTTCTTTTGTTTCTAGAGATAGAAAGAAAAGAGATGCCTAAATGAATTCAATATCATCATCATTGATGCTTGACTGAATTTTTAGGTAGGGCAGTCATTAAGATTGCTTCATTTAGTGACTTTCACCACAAAGTGGAAAATTCTATGCTTGCGGGAGAAAGTAGATGAGACAGGTGATATACATGTTTTGGTCGAATTCAACAGCAATTATGAATATACTTACTCTTTCCTACTTTCTCCGTCCAGCATATTATTCCGTTTTCATGCCAACCTGTCCTATAACATTATTACTGGTCAAGTCTTTTGATTCAATTTATATGTTTACTTTTGCTAATCCTTTTCCTCGCATGTTTACGTCTCGATGCCTCCCGTAAACATAATATATTTTTACTACCTCTATAGTTTGCTTAGCAGCCTCCCTACTTTTCTGACACAGATGCATGTTTCTCATTCAGAGAAAGCTTTCAACGGCTCAAGTCATATGAGTAAAGTATCTGAACGAAAAGCAAAATGAGGGAAATCCGATCAAGCTTGAGTAATTGGTCCATAAGCTTTATCATCATCATCATGATCGTCGCTGGTAACCTTAATGTAGTAAATACAACAGTATACATACCTACAAGCACATACACAATATTCTTATTATCCCTTTCCTCTAGTAGTACATACAGCGCCGACCAAGAACAGACCTTAATAAATCATTCATGATTTAGTCTTCTCTCCCGGCCAAAATAAACACGTAGTGCTTTGATGGCACCGTATACGCAGACCAGCAATAAAAATGCCTTTTTGGTATTGCAGCTACGAACGTAAATAATTCAGCAATTTTTCTTCAGAGTTGAGGGTACTTCATGCTCAAGGCTTAATCCTGGGTTGGAGTATGGTTTTGATAAGCAAACAAATCTATAAGGAATCTCGAAAAAAAATGTTTTTCGCTTACCACATCAATAAGCTGACTGAGTTTAAGCCCTAATTTGACGGTGAGCTTTTCCGAATTGTTGGAGACGGGACGAATCAGCCGATTATAATTACTGAGAAGATCGTCATATAATCGCTTCGCATCTGGATTTGCTTCTACGTATGTTGATGACAGGCCGAAAAAGTCTGTAAAAATATAGTCGTATCATGCATAATGCGGATAGAGGAAGTAAGTAGGGAGAAAGCAGTGAAAGCAATTTGCACCAAGTTCTATAAGTGATAATATAATTACCTGCGATTGATGAAGTGATGATAACCACCGACAACAAGAATTTTATACGCTTCCAAGCTCGTCTACTTCTAGCAGCATTTCCGCTACCTCCATGTCTATGCTGATGATATTGATAAATGTGCACTTGCGGAGTTTTATAACGAAACGTTCGAATCCCTTTTATCGCCATATTTAAAAACCTACTTCCTCAATAATCCTCTTCTTCCTAATGATCTTAAATTGTTCAATTTTTCCCAATATTTTACAACCCTGTTCTACAAATTTTTATCTAAGATTATTGAGCTCCATCTACTAGCACGTTTATTTTCACTTCACACTTTGAGTGAAAGCAATACGTTTACATTTGCTTTCATTCTAATACTCTTTTCAGAGATTATCTAAAGTTGATAGTGAAAATCAAGATAAAAAATTAGGTTTTCTTTTGCAACAAGAAGATAAGTAAATTATATACCTATGCGGTTATGGTTTCTGAAGCAGGAAAAAGGGTAAAAATATATATGCTGTTTTTTTGGCACAACAAGAGCATATGAGAGGGAGATGAAAGATGAGCAAAAATTGAGAGCAGAAAAGGGTTCCTTTCAACTCGACAATCTCACTCCGACTGTCTATCTGCCTATGTATCTCTCCGTGCGTGTGTGTTGTTCTCAAAGGGAGAAAACAAGAAGAGTTTGTGGTACTCGCTGCCAAAAGGAATCGGCTTGCTCGGAGAGATTCGCCATGTTTTGGAAGGAAAGAGGGAGAGAGATGTAGACATAAAATGTGAGCACTACAAACCATCCACATTTCTGTCTCAAGTGTGTTAACTCTGCTCTTCTTTCCTTCTGAAAAATAAGTGAACAGTTTTGGAGATGGAGAGAGGTTGGAAGAGATGGGATGTAAAAATTATTGTGTGGGAAGGTATGGCGAAGATGTGGAAAATATTTTATATTATGTGCTTTGATGAAGGCCCTTTTTTTCTTTGCAGTAGTACCGGTGCACTAACACGGAAGTGGAAGAGAAAGCGGAGAGAAAGCATGTGAAAGTTGTATTAAGTGAAAGTATGTGTACCAGTAATTTGCTGGTGTATTATGTATAATATGTATGCACACTAGAATGTAATATGTTGACCTAGATCTTTCTCTTCTGTAAGAAATTTACATTTTTGTAGAAATGGCTTAATTTATAAATAAGAGAGAAAATTAGCAAGTCGGATGCCGTGTCAGCAAAAGGTTTCACTTTGAAAGAAAGTCTTAATAAAATAAAGGGATTTTTTTGGGACAGGAACATGGTTTTTTGAAGATTACAATTTACACATAATTACATCGACATGTGTGCACTAAATGAAAATTCTATAAAAAATTGGGACAAATGCAATTAATTTACTATGCAAACATAAAAGACTGAATTAATGAATGTAATTTTTAAATATTTAACATCTTCTAACATCTAAAAGAATCGTCGCAGTCCTAAGTGTAGAATCTGATGTCCTATAAAGCAATCATCATGTTAATATGGCCTCTTTGAAGTGAGAGCTCGAGCTTTGTGAAATCGAGTATTCTCACATTCACCATGAGTTGAGAGTGCATAGCATATTCAAGAAACGACTCCTAGCCTACTAAAAGTGCCGAATTGAGAATGACGGATCGTAAGCATGATGCTAATTAAGGATTTTCTAGAGCATCTTTGTTCTCCCATAATATATACTTATGAAACGATGAGCATCATACTGTTTTGCAGTAAGCAACTGCTTATTGAAGCTGTCATTAAGAATCTACAGGTGCACATTCGAGGAACAGGTGAAAGTGGATACACCAAAATAAGGGCATCCAGACAAAATAACGAGAACAATTCTTTGTTCAATCAATGTAACTAATTAATAAGTTTATTGTACATATTATTTGAATTTGATTGTTATAATTTTACATTCGTTTTTGTCCGAACCGCCAACCCATAATTTAGTTTCCTCTAACAATATTATTTACAAGGCATGCAAGAAAGCATGTTAGTTTACATTTTACGTAATATTATAATACTAGATATTTTATAAATTGATAAATTGTTATCTATTCGATATACTTTTGAGTTAAACTGTTTTTTGAGAAAAGCTAAGAAAGCGAGAGTAGAATTAGTCAATTGAATAATACGACATAATATCTCTGGAACACTTATTGTGTATTTTGTTATTAGTGTGTGACGCGATCTGATTATGTATTCCATTAGTTAAGTTTATGTTAAAAATAATTGATTTTCTTCTATGGAAACGCAGCAGCAGGTCCAAATAGATATCCCAAACAAATTAGGCAGTTGTTGGACCTGGAGGAACAGTAGGCTTTCGTCGCATACCAAGGGAGCCAAGTCGAAAGATTAATGTAGCCGCACGCGTTTGCTTCTTTTGTCTGCCACCTTTAAAAATAGAATTAAAACAAACACAGCACAATTTTCATCTCCATTATACCCACAAGCGTTGTGTCCCAACCCTTTCTAATCTCTACTGTTAATGGCTTACTTTCAATGTACCCCTCACTATCAGCAAAGTCGTCGCCACCTAAGGTAGCGTGTCGCATTCCGGTGGTCATCACTCGGGGGACGGGATGGAATGGGACACCGTCCTCTCTCTTAGCCCCACGGGGTATTGGACCAGGCCGACGCATGGGGTTGTAGTCACTGGGGTGATTTGTGAAAAATCTCTTCATTAAGACGGTTGGTGGTACATAGTCATCTGAATAATTAATTTGACAGATAATCAATGAAAACATGAGAATAGCCAGCTAATTGTTTTTATGCAAAAATGTAGCAAACCATATTCGTCAGGATCCAGGACCACATATTGACCACCTCCATTGGCATCTTCTACAAGTGTAGGGAATGCTAATGATGAAGTGGAAAAAAATGTGGCTGCAATCACACCAAAAATCACAAGTGCAAGATGGCTTGTCATCATTATAATGGTTAATTTGCAAAAGTCACAATCACAGCAGAAACTTTGATTTGGGGTAAAGTGCAACGGTATTTATTTATTTTTTGTTGCTCAAAGGAAGCCCTTCCGGCAAATGAACTTTTTTGACTGCCTTCTTCCGCCGACTTCTAAATTGAAAGTAAATGAAGGTTTGCGAAAAACAAGTGAGATAAAGGCCCACACACAGTCGGTAAAAAGGACACGGAGATAGAGACAGGGAATGAGAGTGAAAGCCGAGTTATTATATTAAAAGCCACTTTCTCCCCGCAGTTAATATGCTTTCTGGTGAAATGTGAAAAATGGAGTGTGACTCTAACAAGGATTTCCGAGTCGTTTTTATAAATGGTGGGAGTCAGCAGAAATAACTGATGACGAAAGTCAGAGTAAAATCTACGTGTGAGCTCATAAAAAACGATGAAAATGCGTAGGTGAAATTGGAGTGGAGGGTGTAGCTCTGGATCCCTCTACAAAATCATGAATATTTATTTTTGATAGGAAATTATAATCGGATTGATGGAGATATTTTTATTAACATTTCTAATGATACGACAGTGCAGGTCCTTCATGAGCTGAAACAGAGAACTTGGATATTCTGCTTGGCCAAGCATGTAAATGCATATATTATAAAATGTGGAAATAATTCTTACTCAAATTACGTTCTCTCACGTACATATAAATATTATTATAATGAGCTATTGGAGATAATATTGTAACACCACTGCAGTAAAAGAAAGGGATAAAGGGAAAGCGACTGCAAGCGGCTGATAAAAAATGCTTATTATTCTTTATTTTCAGGGAAAAACAGAATATGCAATTATAAATGGAAAAGGGAGGCATCATGAAGAGAGAAAATAATTTTGTGGTCGCATTTCATCCTTGATGAAATCCATGGGAAATTGGGGAAACCAAGAAAATATGTGACAGTGACAGTAATTTTGCATATTTCGATCCGCCCAAAGCTTGTAACTTGCAACTGAAACATGAGACAGGAAACTATTACAAAATGGTGTCTGTCTAGCTAGTGTTTATTATTAGCTCATATTTGAAATTAATGTATTTGTGAGGTTGTCTGTCTTTGTTTTCTTAAAAGTGTGGAAAATACATTGATTTTATTTCTTTAAATTGTCAACGAGATTTTATTGGAAAACAATTTTAACGGTTATTGAAGGATATGAATTCCTATTTTTCCTTTCTTTTTTTCTGACAAATGTTTTTGCAACTTTTTTACATCTAATTATTTCATCTAGAATGGATTTTATCACCAAGTCTTCTCCTGTCAACCTGGCTTTGACTAATTTTCATATGGAAACCACAGCTACATGACCACATGAAATAAAAATAACTCAGCCAGAAGATATCTCCAGAGAAATTATCTCTCCACTATGTTGAATGCGTGGGTCAATTCGATGAAAGTATCTTTGGGAATACCTATATTTGCAGGGTCCAGTTATTCATCTGTGAGTATTCTAATGCCACTTTACCATAAACATACATTTCTCACATTCTCACCGTAAAAAGTAATTGAATCATACATGCAAATATATTTTGCTTGAATAAATCTAAAATTAAAATATTCTCGATAGCTATCTAGTACACAAACAGCTACAAATCATAGTAGCCAATCACGATCAGAATAAAAAACCAAACGTTCAAAAAGTCAAATTACCTACTAAACAGCTTTAATTCCGATCTTTCATTTCCAAATATTTTTTTCCTAGAATAATAGATCCAATTTGCGCAATCATTCAGCGCAATATACTAGCCTATGTGTAAACCAACTAATGCAATAAATAGATTTTTGCTACTTGCATCATTTTTTTTATGAATTTCAATCTAAATTTGCTAAATTACTTTTATTTTAGTTGTTTCTACAACAATACAAGAAGCATTTTGTATTATATTTCATATTTCCTTGATTGCAGCTCTAAATACATGGAGAAAGGCAAAGGGCACAGTAACAGCATTTTCTCTTTCGTCCGACTGAGACACGTCAGCTTTGATGTTTCTAGATGTGCTTCACTTAACCATGAGTAACGTTATCGTTTGATCAACACGAAACTCCTGTGTGTGCAGGAGTTAACTGATCGAAAAAATTATCGACAAATATGGAAACATGAAGAGATGGACATGATCTATGAAACCTTCTAAACCAAGGCATCATTTGTACTCGTATATTTTGAGTCAAGTAGATCCTCACATCTTCATTAGCCGAATGTACTTTTGCAGCAATTCCATAAACAGCGACGAGGCATATGACAGAGTCAATCACGCAAAGTGACCCGAATCCCAGAACAGATAGTGGCGCATTAGTATTATACCATATCACCACGTACACCATTTCAGCCAGACCCACGGCACAGGTGAAAATATCAACAATTCCTGTTTGATGAAGGTCGTTGTAGAAATTTGTGAGAATTTGACCTTCTCTATACATTTCCCCCTTTCTTTGCAAGCCCTTGCATTTTTTAAGGCAGAATTACATGGTAATGGAAGACAAATTTGCCATTGCTAGGTAAAAGTACAGTATCCCATGATTTAAGAAGTTGATGTTTTATTATCTATTATCTACCCACTATTTTATTAACTTAAATGAGCAATTTTCATTATGCTGTTTTTATGTAGGGTTAGCAAAAGGGCCAAATCTTGAAATCTTACTCTGTTTTTCGTAAAAGCATTCCAATGCAAGTTAAAAGCACACAGTGAATTTTTACTATGGATTGCGGTACTTCATTCAGTTGAGTGTCTCTAACGTGGGCCGTATTGCCCAGAATGGAACACTTGACCCCAGTTAAGTTAGTTTATTAGTTGCTGATTAATCCCAAAGTTAAGGATTTTTTGAATGCATTGTCTTAGGACACTTAAAATTGATTAATTAGTTTCAATTGCATGTTTTCATCGTAAAAATTAAGATTTCTGAGAACATTTAACTGTAGGCATTATCTCCAACTCGTATACTTTCAATTGACGCATTATTTTTCAATATAGCTTTAGAGATATAAAACGCACATCCAAATTTCGGAAGCAGATTTTTTGAGCTTTACATGGGAAATTGTGAAACGGAAATTGAACTCTTTGTAGTAACGGCGATAGCTTCCATTGCCGACAAACAAGGTTACAAATTTGTACTCCAAGCTTAAGTGTTTAAGAGGAAATGACCCATTTTTATGTGGTAAGTTACCGTGGATTCTTTCCACATAAGAAATGACGATTAGGGGGAAGATAAACTACACAAGGTGGAATTCTTTTTCTTTTAGCGGGTGAGAAATCTTCTTCCGTCGATATTTAGATATTTACCCTTGATTTTATGCATGAAAACATCTTTCTGTTTGACCCCACAAGAAATGGAATATAACCCAAGAAGAATATGTATGTATTTCAGTCAGTGATGTGCTAAAGGGGAACACAGAGAAACTCAATTTAAAATCAATTAAAAAAACCGGCATATATTTGCTAATTTATTACTCCGGGCTATTGTTGATAAGGTCAAGTCCCGTGTATTTCAAATGAAACTTAGGTTCCTAATTTGACGTGCATTTCAGTGAATCAGACGTTTCAACTAGCTCTTGCTAAATGGCACGAGAGGGTGAGCGAAGCTCACCCGATCGTGGTAGCAAGAGCAAAGTTTACTGGAACCGGGCGGAGCCCGGTTTCAGTAATCCTGTTGAAATGTGCGATTCACCGAACAGCACGTCAAATTCGGAACCAAGTTTCATTTGAAATTCAAGGGATCTGACCTTATCAACAATAGCCCGGAGTAATTAATTAGCAAATATATGCCGGTTTTTTAAATTTATTTTAAATTGAGTATCTCTGTGTTCTCTTTCAGCACATCAACTGACTGAAATACATACATATTCTTCTTAGATGGCTTATATTCCATTTCTTGTGGGGTCAAACAGAAAGATGTTTTCATGCATAAAATCATATACATGACAGCTTTTAATCACACATAGATAACATTTACAACAGCATTGAAAAAATGACAATTAAGCAAAAAGCGAAGTGGTTTCAATTTCTGCAGCAAGGAGTAGAACCTGCTGCTAAAAAATGGATTCCTTTACCACTGAGTCTTACAAAATTTCAAATGACAGCATAGAAATAATTTGCCAACCACCCTTTCCCATCAGATATTAATAAAAAATTCTTATAGAATTTCACTTTACAAAATTTACAATTTTACAATTACAATACAATACGTTCACGGCAAAAAATCGGAGGACCACCGGTCTAATTTATGCATTTTGCTTTACTGTTGTATTGATTCATGTATTCTGACATAATAGGTTGTGACATGTCAGAAAGTATGATGAGTATGGACATTAGAGAACAGCATGACCCCAGCTTGGATCATCTAGCCAGGGCCATGTTTGATAAGACTGCAGTGTACCTACAAGGTGAACTGAGTTTAGTGCAGGTTCGTGTGTAAAAAGAAAATAAAAACAAAATTTCGCATTGAAATGACTTAATATAAATTCTTATCATGAAAATAATCATTTTAGGAAGACTATAAACTTTTGGAAAACTTGAACAAAGCCACCGCGTCAAAGTATTCAGACATGCGTCAAATATCAACAAACGTTGCAAGGAGCCTCCATGAGCTAAATGAAAAGTGTAAGTAATGTGATCAGTTAAACTTTTTGTTTTTACACACACGTGTGTATCAAATCAATGTATCAGAGAATTACAAGAGCTCTAATATGGTTTCTGTTTCTTCTAGATAAAAGTTTGGAGCCGCACCTGAGACAAATTGATCAAATTGAAGATAGTGTAAACAAATTGGAACAGGCCGCCTACAAACTGGACAGCTATTCAAAACGTCTTGAAGCAAAATTTAAATCACTTGAAAAACGTCAGTAGAGTTAACTATTTATTTTTAAGAGCTTGGAAAAAGTATGTATAAAAAATGAAAGTATTCAGAATCCAGGTCAAACTTACCTAGCGCAGCATCCACAAATTCTCCTCAATATCATTAAAATCGATTCCCGTTGACCTATTATATGCGCAGCGTTTAGTGGATTAGAAAGAAATATTCTTGTCATGAGGTGGAAATTGTGTGCAGTGCAATCATTATTATCATTTACTGAATTTGTACAGACTGATTGTGAGTAGTAATGAATGAACAACACTTTGAGTTGATAGAAAATATGCGAGAAAGTTAATAAATTAGTTTTTTTAAACAATTCATTCAAGATTTATTACCCCTCGAAACAAAAAATGTTAAACGATCCAGTTTTTGTCAAAAAATCATAATTTATTTATTCTATTAACGTAACGGTCCAATAATAGTAGTTACATTTGCATATAATAATTTCGGTACTCTTTATTTTGATATTTGTATAACGCACACATTTTGTATACTCAAGTACGAATAAATATTTGAATAGTAATTTTTTAAATTACTCTTTACTCATTGTCATATATTCAATTTTATACAGTTATAAAGGTGTTCATAATATATAAATTGTTATTAATACATTTTTGGGTAAGGGTTTTGACTTATAGACGTGATTAGGTGTGTATTGGCACGAAGTTACATAGTTGACTCTTTAAAATATGTCGATTTGTATCTTAGTCTATTTACATTTGCTTCGATACTAGCAAACGTTACACAGCTATCTTTCGTTTATATCATTATTATACTTATATATATTTGAATATAACATTCTGGTTGGGTACGTTGATACATACAATAAATTTTAATCACCGGTTGATTGTTTTACAATGGCATGATTAGGATTGATAAGACACCAAGCCAGATTCAACTAATTAAATAAATACAAATTTCCATTTTTCCCATAAGCTAGTTAAAACTTATTTTAAAAGTATTCGACAATAATTTAACATTGAAAACGAGATCTCTCTTGCAAAAAGTTATGGCTTTTGCATGATGGGCTGAATGCATGACAAACTGACGACGAAGAGGTAGAACAAGCATAATAAGTCATGTTTTCAAGCTACATAATATATAATGTAAAAGCTGGTCGCATTCTAAAATTCATTCAAACCAAATATTGGGTCAAGTCGGCGAAATCAAGTGCATCGCGAAGAAAAGTTTCTCTATAATATAACCATAACGTCATGTTTACTCATAGGAACATTCATTGAATTACTGAACAGTGTTACGAGACTTTGGCATTTATAAGTTTGTCTCAACTAGAATTGATTTCATGCAGTTGTCCACTACAAATAACTAATCAATAAATTATGAAAATCTAGCTTAAGCTTCTTTGATTAGAACAAATTGTCTTTGTCATAAAAATTAAAATGAAGCATTTACACTAAAGAGAGTCCAACAAATGGGTAGGCTTCTACAAAATACAATTATTCTCTCATTAGTGACAGACAGGTAACTAAAATAACTGGCTACTGCGAAAATACCTAAATAACAATAATGATGTTAAATAATGATACTATATTATACAAAATACACACGCCAACGCATCTCTCATTTATCTGTCAAATGCGAATCTATGGTCAATTCAGCATTTTTCCTATTTCATCAAAATGCACTCGCTTGTGGTTTGGCCAAATAAATAATATTTGTAAAGCTAAACTTTGATACAAACCTTATGTGAACATATGTAAAGGTTAAATTATATTTTTAATCGCTTAGTTTAAGGCAACAACGGTGTTTCTTCGGAAAAGTTTTAAAATCTAGATAATCCAAAGTTTTAAAATGCTCCGCAATCGTCTAAATGAACATGAACTGTCAGAGTGAACTGGTTAAAATTTTAGCAGCTACTATTTGGAATCGTGTTTGTCATGATGATGATTAGAGGACGAAGCCCCTCCCCTACTTCTTAGTTTCTCCCTTTGACCGTGATCGAAGATGATGTGCGTGCTTTCTGTGTTATGATGATGAAGAGTAGTGCCATGGTCTTTTTCGGCTTTAATGGAGGAACTGCCAGTTTCTTTCTTTTCCTTGCTTTCGGCAGCGGAAGGGAAAGCCACTTGATGCTGCTTGCGCATATGAGTTTTCCAGTAATCCTTTCTCTTGAAATAGTAATAAATGCATTTCGATGAAGCGTCAGAATAATCTTCTGTGCGATAATAAAGTAAATAATGCGTATAATATTATTGATATACCTTGAAAAGGCTCTGACAAATCTGACACCTGGGGAAATCAAAAATAGAGAGGAGTAAGACCTGTTTTTT
Organism: Willowsia nigromaculata; assembly: GCA_034700605.1. Lineage (NCBI taxonomy): Eukaryota > Metazoa > Arthropoda > Collembola > Entomobryomorpha > Entomobryidae > Willowsia > Willowsia nigromaculata. The sequence continues at coordinate 18,672 of JAQIXX010002355.1, forward strand.
ATGACTAGTGAAATAATAATTATTACGTAACAAAATTACGGATAGTTTCCGGGAAAATGCACTCGGTAGTGCTGGTAGTCATTTGATACCACTTTACCACAAAGGCGACACCGCTTTCTCTCGGCTGAGCTAGGACCTCGTTCGGCCGAGTTTGGACTTACGGCTTCAAATATAAAGCATGGACGTGGTGGAAAGGATCCCTGACCTGTTAAATTCAGTTTTTATGTAGCCACCATTTTCCCAAACAAGTCGCTAATTGAAAAAAATTACTGAGAAACAAAGCTAGTCTATGTAGCCCCCAAAAAGTCAATGTTTGTGAGGTGCAATAAAGGCAAAATTTCTAAAAAGTGGCTATATCTATTTTTTCAAAACAAAGGGAAAGGAAAAGTTATAGAAGGAATATGTCTACACGTTACTACTACATGTTAGCGCAGCTTGACCGCAAGCTGGAGAAGAGTACTTGTGCTTAGAAGGTATGAGAGGAGCACAATTAAAAATATGAGAAGTTATTTTAGTGTTTCAAGAACAGGATACTTTATTCCTATCAAAATCTAAGCAAATATTAATGATCTACTTAAAAATATAAACTATCGAGAAAAGTGTATTAGGGAACGTTAGTTTAAACTGTCTACAAAATACAAAGTAAAAAATGAGATAAAGCTTCCCGATGATCCCTGAACTGAAAGTTGTAAACCAAAGCCTTGTGAGAAATAATAAGTCAGAATAACCATGACCTAGAGCCAAATCTAGCGAAATATGTGAGCAAAAGAACCATCCATCTCCAGTATAGAAAATATATTAAAATTTGCATAAAAAAGTGCTTGACCAAATGAGTGTAATGTGCAATACTAATAATAAGAATACCGCATAAATTTAAAACAATACCACCACCGTTATATTATGAGAATAAAATTAGCCAAATGTGCCTAATTCTTGCAGTTTATTTTACAAGATTATGACTGCTTAACAGTATATAATGTTATATGTATGACCCTCCACCATGAAACGTTACATAGCCATCTAAATAATGAGCCCGTCTATAGAAAAGTAGAGACATGACAATGACAGAATAATAAAGGCAACTGTCTTATTTCTAAATGTAATGAAAATTACCCTTTAAACTGCACAGCCTTTTGTTGTGTTTTGTGGAAAGAAATCTTGCCACATCAAAGAAATGCGACACATTTAACAAGAATTATGTAGCAGTTTTTTGGCGTTCGTTGGCTTTATTATTATAAGAACATCTTATTTTGTTATTTTTCAAACATTTACTGAACAGGTAATTTAACATGCTAACATAAGTTTACGTCACGATATTTATTGATATATCTATTCTAGGTATGATTAACATAAGATAGTATAAGTCTGAATAAGATACATAAGACATTACAACAAATTTCTAAAGTAAAACCATCTAAAGGATTGATTCTTTAGAGAACCATTTTTCATAATAATGATTGGAGATTGTTTAGACAATGTGCCTTTTCAAGACGCCAACAAGAGTACTGTTGGTATTGGTAAATAACAGAAAAGGTATACGCGCTCAAGAAGTACATGCGTCTTGCCTTACAACTACTTCTTTCCAGCAAAAGTAAATCTGGACTACGTGAAATAAAATAAAACAAAACAAAATGAAAATCTAACAATAAAAACAAGAAATAAATGAGATTAATAGAAAAATCGTAAGTAATAGTAAGTGAAGTTAATGTTACATGTATATGGACACTGAAATCTTTGAAATCCTTGAGTAGAAATGAATTCAGATATCAATTCATAATGTATTCGTACTCTTTGATTTTACATGCATCAATCATGTTAAATTATTTCTAATGATTAATATCTCACGCGTTCTAAACTCAAATACGCATCATAAGCAAAACGATATTTCACACTTTTGTAACGTACGTAGTAAATTACATAATATTACGTACTAGATCAGAAAGCACTCCAAATCTGCTTTTTAGGAGTTTATCCCTTGTGTTAATAAGACATTTAATAATAAAATTAGTAATATATACATACATAATAACGTTTAAACTAATAATTACAAAAAATATTAGCACACAAAAAGGTTACACTATCAATATGGTAATTTTTGGTATCGTCGAACCGGACAAAACGAGTTGTGCACCATTAAAAAACACAGCCACTATAAACTGGTCATTGTAACTACCACTAAAAAGTTGTTAATCAATAATATGATACATAATACCAAACTAAACTCAGAAGACAAACATTTCCTGCTACTTATATATATATTATTATTGAATATATATTGTATAATCCTTACTTACACTTAAAAAGCCCGAAAATCTTTTTTACATCATCCCTTTATACACAGCTAATTTTTGGACATTTTAAATGCTACAAACTAACGCAAAACAAATCCCTTTCTCTTACAATGACTACATATTATTTACCGTACTTTACATATCCAATATATATGTATCTGTAATAAATTATACTCTATATATTTCGTGTTTATATAAAGATACAAGATTTTTTAGTATAATATATATATATATAATAAATTTGTTACTCTGTCAAGGCAGATTTTCCACAGAATTTTTGTTGTTGAGAATGAACCGTTAGTGAAATTCAGGCATGTAGTGCTCCAAAACTCAGAAGTTTTAAAAAGTAATTTTATCATAGCATATTTTCTTATCTGCAGTCATTAGCTCTGATAACAGCAAGTAAAATGTGTTAACGAGCTTGTTTTCCTGTCAGTTCCTAATTTAAAATTGACGGTTGACATTTTTATAAAAATCAATATATTATATAGTTTTATGTACTTTTGTTATACAAATACACACAAATACAATGGACCCGACACGTGTGTGGTTTTATATTAGCGCGATACAGCACAGCTAAAGTTCGCAATTTTTTATTTAGCGTATTTTTGGTTCTTAATGTAATTTACTCATTCCATTTCTCCTAACCGTTTGGTTCAATTATTTAGTGTGAATATGGAATTTCTTATAGAAGGCTCCCTAAAGTATGATTTAAAGAAAGTTATTAAGAATGTAGCAACAAAATTGCAGTAATGACTGTGATAGGAAACCAACTCCGATGAGCTGCCCTTCTAATTAAAACCAGCAACAAATTATGACATCACTAGAGAACAACTGACACGACACACCAAGAATATGAATTTACAATATGATAACTATATATATTACTGAAACTAAAACCTTATTCTATCCCTAAATACACAGTTAAATTATGATTTTACGAAAACGATATCGAGCTAAATTTTAGCACTGAAATACTGACACTGCAGTGCAGTAGTAAGGGAAGAGCTTAATAACGCTTAGATATACTTATACTAAATACGGCATACGTTACATGTTTTTCACGAACACTTTTTTTGTTATTTATTTATTTGTAAGTTATCGAAATATTTTTCTTATGAATGAAGATCTTAAGTTACGTACTGAAGTCTTCACACTCACCATTTTCAACCAATAATCATGACTTTGTCTAATGTATATTATTGATGCATAAGTATGCATTTCGTTAATAAACCGCAATTTCATCATGAACCTTTCATTATAGAACATCGCTTTCCCTAAATATCCTTTTGCAACTTCTACATACATCTCATTTATACCCCTCACTATGATGTTGTTTTTATTATATAAGTAAAACTCCTAAGCTATTTTGAATAATAATGATTTGTACATGTTAGCTGTTGAATTGCAGCTTTACAACATAGTGCCATTCGTAGCATGATGGGGTGAATCGAGATAAATCTACAAACCCATGAAAATTTGGAGTCAAAAAGCAAAGAACGTAATCGTAAACTATAAATTGCAACAACTGATTGTGCTTTGTTACCAAACGCCTGTATAGCCAAGCTAACTACATAGACATACATAAATTTTGTGACTGCTCACTATGTCGCCCAGCCACAAGAACCAGAATAGAATAGACTAATACATGTTAAAAAGAATCTATAAATGAATTGAATCCGATGATAGTGACTAATTTTTTGGAGAACCTTTTGGTCTACAGGGAAATAGGTACTCAGTGTTAAAAAGATTATAGCAGATTCACAAAAATCAGTGTCTCGCCATAAAAAAGGTCTATCAACTGTAAAGCATTCTCATACATAAAATATGCAAGTTAGCAATGCTAACCCTCATATATGTCACTGACATCGAATCTTTCTATCAAAGTTTTTGGTAGTCCATATTTTTATACATAAATAGAAATAGTCCCTTAGCGTTGGTCTGTGATTTTATATTTAGTGAATTGTAAAACTTTATGTGAAACCCATGCTACTTTTGAAGAATATCTACTACAATATATATAAACAGCCGATTACGCCAAAAAATAACCCTCTTTGTAGATCAGTTGTATCCTTATCCGTATATGAAACGCTTCATGTTACCTCATAATTGCACAATTCGTGTTATAACTAAATAGCATGCGATACTGTTAAACAATGCTAACTTATATTTTTAATGTTACAACTATGATTTCAGTATTTTAAAATTATTGTATCAGTAATCAATTCATCCCATGAACCTTTTTCTCTGCAAAGTCGAGTAAACTAGAAAGTCATTAAAGCCAGAAAGTCTACCAATCATACACTGGTATTCATACGAACTGTTCTAAATATTTAGGTTCCTTTCAGTATACCATATGCAAGTTTAAAACTATTTACACGACTAAATATGCTGGATTCAATTATTTTTGGTCTTGATACTTTTTCCGCCTTCCATTCTGTCCTAACACCTTGTATTAGTTGGTTGCAGTTGCAAGGTACTTTGATTAGAAAAAAGTCACTTAGATTCTTATAGTTATTTACAGACACAAAATAGTTACATTTTTCTATTTTGTAGCCAGGGCGTGAGAAATTATAAGAAAATGAATCGAATGTGTTGTTAAGCACAGATAAAACTAACTCATTACTTAGCTTACATACATGGTGTAAGGAGAACAAACTATATTATAAATTGAAAATAAATCAAATACGCATATTGTTCTTGTTTTTTTTACATTTCGGTTACGATTCATCTTCGTTCGCTAAAGTAAGATCAAATATGTTCTTCGATCCGCTCATGTACTACGATGATTACACCTCGCATATAGTTTGGTAGAAAGTTGGAAACAAATCGTTACAAAAAGTAGGATGTGAAAATGATCTTTGGTCCGGATGCAATATTTTAACAAGTGTAACGTATCATATATATATCTGTAGTTCATGTTGTAGTAGAATAGTAGGAAGGTTACATTATTGATGGGCGATGAAGTTGATGAATGAGAACAGATTACTATTTGAATTCATTTGCGGCACTGATGAGACTGACCAACGTGCTGGAAGTGGAATTATTTGTTGGACTTGTGGAGTTGCTTGAGTTGTTAGTTGTTGTGGGACACTTCGGCTTTCCGTGCTTAACCCGGACATGGGCATTCAGGTTATCACTACGAGTATAGACGCAAGGGCAGTACGGGCAACCTTATGAAACAATTATAATATGATCCATATAAATAACCCTTTCCGTTTAATAATGAAAAATATTTCTAAATGACGTAATTTTGAAAAAATACTATATGTTCCCGGCATGTGGACAAAGCGGTGTTTCCTGCCCCTAACCAGCTTCCCACATAATTTACACCTCTTGAGGTGAGGGCTCCCATTGACCTTCTCGAAAATGGATCCATAGATTCGGCCTGGAAATACATATAATGGAGAGTCTGAGTGTACAAATCTCATGATTTTCCTTTTAAAATTTACACGAGAGAATATATTTGCGATTGGATCCTAACATTTCTTTTGTGGGACAATAAAAGTCAGTGATTTCGTAGCCTAAAGATCGGTGCTCATGCCCGTGCCTCATCTAGTATTATGCATGTGTATTAGTATGCAAGTAGTTTCTTTGGTGGAAATGGATGACAAAGATGCAGCCTAAGGTTATGCAGTTGCTTCAATCTTACAAATGAAAAAAGAACTGAACAACGAAAGAGGATTTGTAGTATTGAATTAAAAGGCCTTAAGGCCAAAAATCTCAAATATATTTAATTTCAGCATCAACAATGATTATCAACAAGCTATATGCACAGATCAAGATTATTATGCACAAAATAAGGTGTATTTAAATTTGTATCAGTATAATGTATGACTTGAACGAACGGTAATAATGGAAGAAATTTGAAATACTGTGTAACATTGATTATTTGAATACGTTAACTAAATAACATCATCATCATCTAGTTCAATCTACTTGTTGGTTCTTCTGGAGACATCCGGTGGATCAATTTTGTGGTAAACTTTAAGATGATTTTTCAAAGTGGACTCACGTGGATATTCGTGACCGCAAAGAAAGCACACAAATTTGAAATGACTGCTGCCACTACCACTACTGTCGGAACCTTTAGTGCCACTTCTGCCACCAGAGTTAGTTTTCCGATACCTACTACTAGCACGATTGTTAAGAAGCACACTATAATAGCTACTATGCCTAAAACTTGGAACGGTACTACTGCTGCTACAGCCACCG
>JAQIXX010002356.1:0-25159 GCA_034700605.1 Willowsia nigromaculata
GTCCTATTTTGCCGATTTTTTGTGCATATTTGCATGCATATTTTCTCATTTTTCTTGCATTTTTCCTCGTTCTCTGATGATAACGATTATGACAATTATCATTGTTACAATTTCTTTGCATTATAATAAACTAGTAGTAAAATAGCATGTAATAATAATAATGGTATAGTATTTTTGTTGTCTTTTGCATACCATGTTAGATATATATTCACGCAGCAAATTATTCGTTAGAGTTTTATCTGAGAAATGGATAGGGCAGTTATACAACAACGGAACAACGGAGGCAAATAGGGTGATTGTTATTGTTATTGATGCATCAAATTGCTGTTTCTGTGCTTCAGATATAATGATACACATTTTTTGCAGAGAAATGGTATGATTATGATGGTAGGAGCCTATGATGAGATGGTTGAACGCGATGGCATTTTTACGAAGAAAGCTACACACCTATCATATAACAAAGCGAGGGTACAATATTACGCTAGTAAAACTTTTCAACCATGCAATTGTGCAGAGTGCTGACACCAGCGGAGAGGTGATCATTACTCGGCCATTGTGCTTTCGTATTTAATCTCTTCTTGTATTTTTCTTGTTTTGCTTTGTTGACGTCTCTATAACCTTTGCTTTGGTTGTTTTTATGCTTATAGAATGTTGGGTTCCGTTGTTTCAAGCCCTTTGCCAAAGTAATTATTGTAGAGTTCTTCATGTTTTGAAATTGCAATTACACTTACCACCTTTCCTAGTTTTGCCACTGCCACGGTTTTTGCATCAAAGATGATAATGGTAGTTGTGTGGTTCTGCTGGGTATATGTTGATTAAATACAAAAAACTCAAATATGAGCTGTAACCATCCTTTTCAACTTGGATCCAACCTCCTTCATCACGAAACAATACATAAACCCGATTTCATTAGCGAGAAGAAAATTAATGGCTTACACGAAGAAAAAAGGTCATTTCAGTCAAAGTCACGTTAATTAATGGACTGTGACTTCCAGAGTGAAAGACTAAAGAAAAACCGCTGCACTCTTGGTTGTTTTAATGCGTCTCGGGTTACATAATCTCTACTACTACAACTACATGGCATGGTGAATAAAGGGCAGTTGTTATTTATGTGTGTTTGCACTCATCTCCTCCTCTAATCATTATCGTGCTATTGGGTAGACATCGTTATCATCCTCCTCATCATCAAGGAGAAATCTCAAGGATAAATGTTTGCATTTCATACATATTCACGACTCGAATGATGACAATGATGATTATACTCACGAGGCAGCAGCGTTTCCATTCTCACATGGGGTTGCTAATGGGAAGGAAGGAAAAAGGATGATACGAGCAGCAAAAATTGTATAATGAATCTTCAAAAAGAGGCGAACCGCTACAGAGGAATTTAATTATTGTTGGGTAGGTCGAGATAGGAGAGATATCAAAGGGATGCATGAAACTTTAGATGCTTTCATTTGGATTGCAAATGTAACTTGTGATGTGGTTTAAATAGAACACAGCAGAGATGTTATAAAAACCCCATCAAAAGAGCATGTGAACCGTATTTCTACAGAACTGAAATCAAGGTTGCAAGTGCTGGGAAAATTCTCATATTTGAGTGAAACGTGAAAGCGTCGGTTTTTACCGGAATGATGGAATCACTTCATCTACACAAGCTACCTAAAATGGATTTACGCTCGCGATTGTCTGGAAGAGTGTGATCCACTCTCAAGTAAAATAAAACACAACAGTGTAGTAAAAGAAATAGAAAATTTGGTGACATGTTAACCCGCAACGCAGCCTTTTTACAACCGAATGCGTTCAGAACCAATTTATGTGTTCAAAGACGGGTGATGATCGGGTGGTGACATGACGAAGAAAATAACGCAGAAACTCTCACACAGTTGTCTTTCGAATGCCATCCATGTCATTTCAACTGGTTTGGTAGAAAAGGAGCACTTTCAATACTGAAAGCATGAATTGAGAACATACATATGAGAGTCAGCTTTCACTGCGTTAAGATTTCCAATTTCCATAATAAACGGAAAAAAGTTTCTTCATGAATATTTAAGTAATACAGGAAAGTAAATACATCGGACGGAATACAAAATTGAATCATATTAAAGTATAATCCATTTTATGTCATCATTTCCAACGCTGACAACAACACAAAGGTGCCAACACCACTTTCACAACAAGTACCTACTCAATATTATCTCGAGCACTTTTCATAATTTTATAAAACCATAAATGCATGTACGATATACGTTGTAGAAATACTCTTCGCTGTTCAGTATCGATTTTATAGACACCTACTCCAATTTTCCGTGCGCCTCCATTCATCATTTTCACCACGCCACAGAATACCATCATCCTATAATTTATTTGTCGAATGCAGCACATAACGGCATGGGTTAGACAAAATGAAGAATGTCTAGCTCACCTCAGCACATACACATTTCATAAAACCTGACCCAGTTCAGCTTTTGTTGCTGTACTGATGATATTATTGGAAACGTCAATAAAAGCAACAAACAAACAATGGAACTTGCGTGTTAAACAGACTCACGACTCATCTAATTTAAGGAATAAACGAAACTGTATGTGATGGAATAGGATCAGCATTTTATTGCCGACACATTGTATGAAACGTAGCTTACGCGAGCAGCTGGGAAAGCTAAAAGCTAGTAATTTTGTTTGAGATCCAACGTTTTTTATTGGTTATGATACGAGGCTGCAAAATCTGGAATATTAAAGTTTAGTGTTGGTTGACAGTATATTTATCTGATAGTGAAATTGCAGTTTTACAAACTTTGGTATCCAAAATTATACCGAGGTTTTCTTTTCAAGTTTTCCCTTGATATTTTTTCCTTTGTATTCAATTGAACCCATGCATTTTCTGATTAAATCGCATGTTTGACGGAGTCATCATAATCAAAGTACGTATTTCCTGAATTATATTAATAACATTCACCAGCTATAATTTTGTGTATGTATTTTCATTTCATTCCTCTAAGTCAAAAGGATTGTATGTAGGCAGTTTAAACTACAGAATTTCTTTTGTTATCTGCGGCGTACCTTTGAGTGGATTTACTCCCTCAGGATAGTCAATACACAGCAAATAGATGAGAAAACTATTAATCTTATTGGCACGTAAAGTAAATTCCATAAAAGATGAAAAGAAATATCTGGGTCATCGTTTCCATTTTAGCTCAGAAAACGTCTACATACATAAACACTAATAATATAATTGGGATACGTACCTTCTACTTCTGGTATTTTTTTAGCTAGCTACCATTAAAATGAAAGCAATGTGGGTAAAATGTGTCTGAGCTTTCATCTCTTCTTCGTGAAAACTGGTTATCATCATCGTTGGAATCATCCTCAAAAAAGAGCACACAGACCATTCATTTTCCAGCTGCTGGCACGTAGCAATAAAACAGCATTCGCTTTTCTCCACGAATCCCTATGTATTCTTTTACGTGAATTTTCACCTTGATAATCCCATTTCCTTTTTGTTTGCCAACAAGATTGTTAGAGGCATGCATGCAGTTCCACAATGCAAATACCTGTGTATTTTATCCATGAACGAAATGGAGACTGCTCCTTATTCAGTTGGAAACAGTATGTTACCTTGAAGGACCGATACTGAAGTAGCTATCTACAGAAATGTTTGCATGTTTATCTTTCCCAGTCTTTCCCTTTTCATTTGGAAACGTCATTCAAGGATAACATGTGGGATCTGAGAAGGTGAATTCAGCTTACCAAACGTTTTCATACATCATTATAAGAAAACAGTTCCAAGGAGTTGAGGTGAGGAGATATTAATGATAGTGTGAAGTAAATAATACTGCGTAGCTCGTTTTGCGTTTATCTTTGATTCTTTTCCCATACGTGTCATATACGCTGTTATGCCAGCTAACAAGCAAACGAAACCACTACGATGATAGTGAGCGAGAGGCGAACGGTATGAAAGTCACCTTGAAACTTTATTATACCAAATCATGCAGTTTTCGTCCCTTATACTACGTCATATGCTAAGATATAGAGAGGACATATCGCACACAAAAGAAAAGCGGATGGAGAAAGCTTTCTTGCTACCTACTATACGATGATGCACGTAATGTAGGTAAAGCAATAGATAATAAATTTTTTTCTTGCCACTAGACTCATCCTTTTCACCTGTCATCGCAGTGGAGTGAGTCACGGTCTTTTATCTAGCGTTTTTAACGCGTACTTTTTATCAATGCCACCACCAATACTATCATTCGTTCATCTTGAATATATTCATTTAGATTGTAAGTTGTAAGAACTGCGTAGTTTTACAAACAATCATTAAAATAGAAAGTTTCAAGTTTTATATATCATTTAAAAAATTGTGACATGACTTTAGTCAGCGTAACAAGAAATGTTTTTTCAATATATTTATCGGCAAACCCAGCTGGATAAGTTTCTCCAGTGAGTAAGTGAAATAAGATGAATCCTTGAACCCATGAACTTATCCAGTTGGGTTGGCTGACTACAAACTGAATACAAAAGAAAGTGGCTGTACAGACTAAAATCGATAAGACTCATTTTCTCCTTCTTTGTATCCATTTTTATGTAGGAAAAAAATGTTAACTGCTAACGGTACGAGTGCTAATAACATTTTTCAGTAAAAATCTCTCATGAAGTATATTATAGTCGAATGCTATCAGTTATCCTATTTGTTTTTTTGCACAATTATCATTTTGCAATAATGATTAGGCCGATTGAGGACTTTGAAGGAGAGAACCGACAAAAAACGAGATTTTCTCACACCAATGCGACTAATTAGCAGAGGATGTTGCCCTTTTAATCCTCATATATCATGTTAACTGTTTGAAAACAATTATCCTAGCAAATGTAAGTCATCTTAATTAATTTGTATTTCATATATTTACTTCCCAGACTTGTATCTCAAGTGAAATTGGTGATCTGTCTTTGCATCGAAAAAGTATGTTTTTAAATCAACACAACAACTCTTACACAATATCTTGCATTTTATTAGTTTTGTTCTGTCAGCAACAAGACAATAATGATTACTTTTGCACTTTTGAAATACACAGATTTTCGCAAAATGCACTTTTAAATACAAGATTTTAGCATGTGTGATGGTGTGTATTATTGTGTTCCCATCAAATTTACATTTTCAAGCATCTAATTAGTATCCAAGATAGGCAAGTAAGTGAGAAACAGCAAGATTCGCATGCAAACATTGAACATGTTGAACACGAAACGCGTCAAGAGATAAATTCGGCTTTCAACAGTCGGTCGCGGTTGCGTGTTGCATGAGAAAAGTTGCAGACTTGCCGATAATCAACTTGTGAGCTCACATTTTTCTCATAAAAACAACCAATCGTAAACTCATGTTAATGATTTACCAGATGATTAGTAAAAATATTAAATCTTAATATATAATTGAGCATGTCATCCTTCTTCAATCATCTTCATTAACTGGTTCTTCCCTAGTATATAGAAATCTGTACAGTCAACAGTAAATTATGAAGAGAAAAACGGATAGCCACAGCAAGAAGAACATAAAATTAGCACAAGTCATAAAACTGCATCTCTGCCATTTTTATTGCACATTATTCAGAAATACAAATAAAAGAAGACGGGATATTCGTCAAAAAGATCTGTGTAGATAAGTTAAAGGTCAAAAGAGTTGATGATCATGGTCGCTCGTTTCATACTCAAATAAACAATGAGCACTGTGCAATTAGGTATTTTATGTGAATGAAGGTCGTGGTCAGTGGTATCATCATCGTCTTCGTCCACTTCTTATCGACATTTATTCTAATCATATGATTATATACCCATTTATACACTGCACTTGACTTGGAATTATCTCTTCTTTGTATGTTCTCCCTAGTGGTAAAAAGTTTTATGGCACAAATTACCATAATATATATTGGATTGGTTTTGAGCATGTAATAAGAGAGAAAATCAGAGCTTGCTCGTCTGTTTTATTCGGCACGAAATATATGTCATCAACCACACAGGCATGCCACCTTATAAATATATCATCCAAGTCCTTTGCATAGTTTCTAAGTATTCGAGTAAAAACCACCACCATCATCAGCACGATCATCAACCAACCCGCCATCGTTGCACCTTGATCTTCAATGCCCTCATTTTTTCATTAGGTTAATTTATTTTATATTCCTTTTTTTGCCTCTACAAACAACGTAAAAAGTATCATGCTTCTTTTTCACTAATAAGAACCTGTTGTAAGACAATCTCGAAACTTGATATAGATCATTCACAGATCACTGCAATTTTTTGTACAAAAAATACTTTTTTTAAACAAGAAAAAATGCATTAGACGCCAATAGTTTGATAAATGTCCTTACTGTCTGTATATCAGAAGTTGCCAAATGTTTGCTGCTGAAATTCTTTCTTCTGGCGGTGCAACACAATCTACCCGATTACACGACTGCGCTGCGATACAAGAGATTACTTTTAATCATCGTCTACGTCGACGTGCCGTTCCAATCATATTTTAATTTTAAAAGGATCCGATATGCCTTCTACGGTATTTGTATTAAAGTAAATTTTTTGTTTAAAAACTTAAAAAAGATAGTTTTTAAATATTCAGTGGGTATTGAAACGTACGTACTCGTTAAGCTCACGTCGCCCTTGGATTAATTCACCTTTTTATTTCCTTAGGATAACTTTCCAATATTTACCAAAACTAATAAAGTTTGAGAACAAAAAGTACTGCTGATTTTCATCATGTTTTGATATTTAATTCGCGAGGATAAAAAAAAGGAGACAATGACTTTTAGCGTTATCCTATTATCTCGTTAAAGAAACGAGATTAGTTTGTCAGTGAAATCAATATCGGTATAAATAGACACAATATCCTTTTACTACATTAATATTAATTGGATTTCCTTAGTTTGGATTTTATTTTATGCATATAAAACTCGAAGAAATCATAGAAGCAACTCTCTACAATATAAAATCAAAATTGCTTGATATTTTGATGATAACAGAGGTTTCAAATACTAACCCGTTGACCACATTATACTCGGTTTTGATTTCATTTTATTTACTTTTCATTCATGCCAATCGTCAGTCTTGTTATGTTTATTTGATGAGGCTTCACTTTAATTAGCTTCATCCTCAAGTTACCCATATCAAATCATTACAAACAAGCACACGTTCATTCCTCGGTTCAAAACTATACCTCAAGAAAGAATGGCTGTCAATAATGGTCTGATTTTCTCAAACAAGTTGGGTTTTGCATGCGTACCTTTTTGTAATTTGCTACAAGTAAGCTCATTTTGCTGCGTGCTCCTGCTCATGGGCAAGTCGATCAGAAAACCACGATACCAAATATTTATGTCTGCCCTGTCAAGTTAGCACAGTGATTAGCTCAACTTGTAATCTATACTCTATCAGATTCTCTTCTTTCTGTGTATTTTCCTACTTTCAAGTTAAGCCCACTTCTATGCTGTCAAAGTCAATTCTAAACTCAAAGCTTATGCTTTCATCTATTCAATAAACGCACACAACAGCCATGTCCTCCGCTGTCAACCATTTTCTTTTCTTCTTTCTATTTTACTCGGGGATCATCACACTCATTATCATTATCCTCCTTTCCTCTTGTATTTTCCCTTAGTTTTAACGTGTCGTATCTTCTAATCCTCGATTTTCCTCATTTCACTCATTCAGATCATGAGAGAAGCCTTTACAAATGCCATTAGTACAGTAAACGCATTTATTTTTCGTAAATAGAAAAAATCGACAGCAGACAGGAGATAGAATGCAGACACAATTACAACTATGCTGTTGTGTGCATCAATGCACTTGCTCTTGTACATCGTCAAGCCCATCATCATCGCCACACAGATACACACGACGCAACAAAAAGCTCATTGTCTTGTCGTAACCATTCAAGAAGGGCAGAAAGAAATGAAATGACTAAAATTACACTTAGCTTGTAGAACAATTTCATTCTGTGACCTGAATATTTTTATTTTTAAACAGCAATATTAGCTTTACGGTACATACCTACGGAAATAGGAACGCCAACGCATTTCATCATATTATCTTATACAGAACACTCTTAAAAAAGCTGGAGGATATACAATTTCACTGTGGCCTTCATACAAATTTAAAGTTATGGATTGTATTTACAAAAAATAAATCTAGTTTTTACTGTCTCAAATCACAATTTACGAGTTTTAAATGGGCACGGCCAGACCGCACTAATTGTCTGACATGAGAGAAATGTGGTTTCCTTTTTTTCGTTGAATCACACAACAAAGTTTCCATGTGGGTGGGTAGAGAATGTTTTTTTCTATACCAAAGCAAATCATGCTCTGCTAGCTTGCTCACTCTAATGTGTATTAGAACGCATTAAATTCAGAATTCTATTGTAATTCACGCCGTGATGGCCACGGGTGCGCGAACGTGAGTCCTCAGTCCTAACCGCTCTCATTCTATTCCATCTTCTGCGTTCTGCCTTTTATGTCACTATTCCATATCAGAGTCAAAACACGATATTGATTTTTCTGAGGAGCCGGAAACTCTACCGCCATCACACCATCATCATTAACAAAGTACAACTAGCAGAATGAGTAAGCCATCATATCAACATCCTCAAAATGCTTTTGTCACGACTCAATTCAAGAGGTTCATATCACATCATCATTTTATCAGTTTACTTACCTTTTAAAATTGAAGTAAAGCGAATAGCAGTGGATCTTCACAAGTACTTTAATATTCTCCGTTGTTTGGGTTTTTTATCCAGAGAAAATTCCCTTTGATCACAACACAATCATGGAAGAGCCACCACAACCAAATCTACCACTCGACGGTACTTTTGCTTCAACAGCAGTTGTTGTAAATGGCTTACTCAAATCAATGGCAATGTAAAGCTTTCACTTTCAGTTTCCACAGTGTAATTTTTTCTCAACTTTTACACGATGAGAGAGAAACCAATCAGAATGCCCTTTTAGTGGAAATGGATGGAGGACATAGAAAAGCCATAAAAAGGTACATACATTTCATTTTCACGATGATAAAAGCAATTTCCTGTGTAGTGGGTGACTTTGATCGTATACGAGTGAAATGATATTATTATGGAATGATAGAGAATGTTATTGTCTGTAACACACGGTGCAGCAGAATGTAGACTTGGGGTACTCACCAACTTGCCGTCCCTGAATACTAATAAGGGATCCCTGCACTTAGCACAAGTTCCGGCGTACCAAAACGCATTAAAGGCATTCGCGACTCTCCCTTAGGGATAAAAATGTCCCAAAACTACGCAATAATCGATAAAAGTACTTGGTAAAATGACTCATCAGGAAATGGCTACAAAAGAGTGTATATTTTCACTGCTTTAGCATCGTTACACAATTAGTCCAATATGACAGGGAGTTTCGCAGTTGGGAAGACAAAAAAAAACAACAATCCGAATTTCACATGTCAGTTCCACATGACGAACTAAATATCTATTGGAGGAAGCAGAAGCACATTGATTTTTTTCTCGAGCTGACTTAACTGTACTGACACAGATAAACCCAACAGCGATGGCTCAAGTAATATTTTTTCTCCTTTTGGTTTAGCCCACCAGCATCAACACCACCACGCAATTGTTTGTTATCGTATAGGGGAAAAAGGAAACCCATTAGATGCAACGCGAGATTACACACTTCATCGGATAAAATACGATCATTTATTATTGTTCCACTATAGCTTATACAAATAACAAGTTTATATCAAAATTTGAAATGTGTATACAGTTGTAAATACGAAAAAACAATAAAAATATTAGAATGCCCACAGAGTCATAAAAACATAATATAGACAGGGACAGTGAACGGATCAGACCTGCCCAACTGTAATATTCTTTGGAGTAGTATAAATCTGTCTAGCTCCAGGAAAAAGTAATTTCACCACCATCAAAACTGGACTTACTACTACACTATCACGGTACGCAAAATTCTAAAACCGCTATGAGGATATGATATATAAAAATCCATTCATCCAGAATCCAGGATTTCTGCTCTGTTTTCCAGGGAATTCTAATGAAAACCCGATATCACCAAAATGAAGCAAAATGAAAGTTGAAGCTTTGCTTCACTTAACTTAACCTGTCCAGCAATATCACTCGTGCTTACAGAAATGTACAGTGGTAGTATCAGCACTCAGATTGCTCAAATTCACAGAATATCTCTGCTGACAACTAGAAAACAACAAGCTTGCTCGCTCCTTCACGTCAGGGAGCATAATGATGCTATGAAGAGCAAAAACTCATCTCTTCACATCTCTCCTTTCCTCAGCAGCAAACCATTTTTTCCTTCTTTCATCTCAACATTCTCAACTACTTTTCCCAATCCACTATACAATCCAAAAAATTCACATAAGACTTCTACTTTACTTTGATTCTGTGCTGTATATGTCGTGTGCAATACTCGTTTCTCATGAGTTGTTACGTATTACGTATGTATGAACTTTCATGAAGATGAGATTCCACTGCACTCATGTATTTATATCACCACCCGTTCTCCTCGTATTTGTGAGAGCATATACCACCGTGCCAGTTTTGCTTACAGAAGAGATGCAGCTGCAATGGCATTGTATTTACATTTTTACTTGCTTCTCTTGTCTCGTCTTCTCCCACAATTCAAAACGATGTAGGAAAAGCGAAGTGGATTTGTCGAGTTGGTTGCCTCAAGTGCATGTCTAGTGGTGTTGGTATATTCTAATGCTTAACAATGGTACACCACCGCTGCATCTTCTTGTAATAACAAAAAACAACAAAACCTCTGGCCACCCGAAGAAACTGCCGGTGCAAGTGATTCAATTCTTAGCTCTTCCATTGTGTTCTCCCACATATATCTTCAAATCCTTTGAGAAAACTGCAATCCAAGACAATGACACTCACCATCATGCTTGTACTTTGTGCACAACGAGCAAAAAAGTAATCGAGTCAAGATGATGATAAGCAAGCTGTTGTAGTCTGTAGTAAAAAAGAGAATGTACAAGAGCTAAATGGAGGAGCGCAGAAAAGAGAAGATGCTCGTCTTACAGTATGTTTTCGTCGTGAGAAAAGAAAGTGCAACGAGATTGAATCAAGATAAATGGTTGTACAATTTTCCTTCTACCATTATCATATAACTTGCCAGGACAATCATCAAGTAGACAGGAGCAACCAATATATTATGTCGTGTCACTACTGCTGCCGCCGCTGCTGCCACCACTCAATTTTTTGAGAATATATATGATGATCAAGAAGAATGAAGAATGGCACAATCTTTTCTCTTTCGGGTGAGCACTTTCAATATGTTTGGCACCACACGCTGCTCCTCTCCTTTTCCTCTGCTGCAGTTGTTGATGCTCTGGTGCACATATTGCATTGCTTGCAATGATGGTGGCGATAGTTCTATGCAAAGTTTGTGTGGAAACTAATAACGAGCAGAAAGTTTATGGCTGATCATATATATAGTATCCAATTATATCTTCTTGTGTAAATGGAAGTATTTACAAGTAAGTTAGTGCACTTGTGTTTTTACTTTCCGTACCACCGTTTTTTCTCAAAAAAGGATGGAGACTGTGTGGATAGATAGAAATAAATGATGATTTCTGAATGAGTTTGTTACATGGAATACAAAAAATAGAGCACTTCCACGAAAAAGAAGTGCGTAGCAGCATATTACGTATTTGCGTGGTGTTTAACAAGCAACAAAAAGGGAGAAGAATCAAGAAGGAAGAAAGAGGGGTTCCAAAAATATATGCGTAGTAAAATAATACAACGTCATATATTTCTATTTTCATTTCCCTATCCCTATATTCCCGATTCGGGTTTATACGGAAGAAGCCCTAGAAAATGGAGAGAGGACCCACGAAAATGAAGATGATGATATGACATCACACGGTGCACACTCCTCTACCTAGAACAACAACACCGCCACCGCGGCCACTGCAGCCGCTTTACTTGCACTACAATAAGGGTATTTTCTCCTGAACTCCTACTAATCCTGTTGATACAATGCATACATGTAGCACCATCAACCATCATAATAATAACAAAACGAGTCTCCCCACTCTCATTGTAGAGCTGAAATACAGTGTTATACGAAATAGGTGGATATATTTGATGATTGTTAGGTAATATATTGCTATGAATGTATAAGCTGTATAGAGTCATAAATGACTTTCCTTCCGTTTTTCCTTTCATGTGTTTCATCAACTTTTCATGCAAAGTGCATAATATGGTCCTTATATAATGCCCCTATTCGGTTTACGATTATGCCAGTATAGAGTACACTTTTGGGAAGGTTTCCCAAAGGACGAGCTAGGTCAAACCCATAAAAAACTGCGCATTGCACATGATCATCAGGAAAAGGAAAAGGAGCCATTCACTTTCAGTGGATGCACTATCACAATC
This sequence comes from Willowsia nigromaculata, assembly GCA_034700605.1. Lineage (NCBI taxonomy): Eukaryota > Metazoa > Arthropoda > Collembola > Entomobryomorpha > Entomobryidae > Willowsia > Willowsia nigromaculata. The sequence goes on from JAQIXX010002356.1 coordinate 12,410, forward strand.
ATGCATCCCTTGTTCATTAATACCTAGATGCACACTGCACAACTACTTTCCTATGCCAAGTCTTGTAAGTAGGGCTTTTCTCTTTTGGTCAACAAGTCAGAATATTCCGTGCTGTAGATGTTACAGATGTGTGAATTTACTTGCACATAGATTACTTATCCACTTTATCTTGCGTTGTTCTGTTGGCGAGATGAAAATCATCATTGACTAGAGAAAAAATTGACGCCGGCATTCTTATCAGCTGCTCCACATGCATCCTTTGCAATGAATCTTGGCTTATTTTTTATTACGTTCTGCAGTCGGTACACTTTTTCTGGCAAAAGAAACCTTACAAATGCCGTTCCATTCCATAAAACAACACAAAAACCGCGTTAAATGCATGCATGACTATTCTATAGATGTATCAAATAATGCATAAATCTTTCCAAATAGATTACCCATAATATATCGCATTGTATGCACCAAATTATTTCATAACGCCTCCTACTTGCATACATTAATAATGCAAAAAGAAAATCGAAAAAAAGAAAGTGGCACAATGTACTATACGTCCATTATAGCAAGGCTAACTGCATTTTTTCTCATTTAAAAATCCTACGGCTATTTGGGCTATGGACTGTATGGAGCCAGCAATGTGACACTATAGTACAAAAGTAAACCACAACCAAGGACACGATAAAAAGGCCATGATGCTATCGGGTCATGCCGTCATTTCGAAGTTCAGTTTTAAAGAGCGTAATTTTTATGGTGGTAGACAGTCAACAGTAGCGGCGCTACCACCATTACCAAAATTATAACTTGTGCAAGTCGCAATGAAGTGTCACTGTAGAGGTCAAATATTGCTGATAGCGATGCTGTAAGATTTTTTATTGAATTTAATGTATTTTGTTGAGGTACAACAATTAAAGCATGCACAGGAAGAAAAAGCAAAGCCGATGGTCACTCACTATAAAAGGAACGTAATTGAGGTAAAAGTATTTTCAACATAAGGTGCTGTATAGGCTATATCAATAATTACGCCATTACATTGGAGTTATCAACATTTTTACCAACAGCAAAATGTTTTTCTACTCTTCATTTGCCCCTTTTATTTCTGTTGTGTTTTCTGCAAACAATCATTATTGTGTTTGTGTGGCTATGTGGCATATGGCACTCTAGTAATATGGTAGTGACTCTGACCTAAATTTACTGCTCAAAAAAGCCTGACATTTAATGAGTTTGCTTTCCCCTCCAGCTCCACCTGTGCATTTTCCACCAATAAACATAACCTCTAAAACACTACCGCACGGTCCAAGGTACTTTTGATGTTATTGCTCTCGGCAAAAATAGGAAGAAGGAACAACAGTTGATTACGGATTCATGTGAAAGAAAAACAGAAACACTAGCTGGACGCGTGCACGATATGTATTTACAGCTTGCTCAAAAAAGAAAACTGTTGGATTTCGGATTGTTATATTCTCTGTATAAATATTCAATTAGCATTGCTAATGCTGACTTTCTTCCTTCTTTCAAAGCTTCTGTTTCCTTAAAACTGGTGTTTTACCTTTGTAGCAAGCCAGCAAGCAATTATTTTAAACTTACACGGTACACGTGCTCTCTGGTTCATTGTATGTTTTCCACTTTTGGAATATACTCCCTTATTCATTTAAATTCTTATTTTTTCAATTTTACCATATTCAGTCGTTTCTATGTTTGTTGCATCAGACTTCATACTAGAGCGAACTTTTCAATTATTAGTTTCACTGGAAAAGAAATTCAAAACTTGTATATTAACATTATCATCTATATACTTTGGGAAACGGTAAGTGCCCTTGCTTGCCTTGAGCGAAAGATAAAATGAGCAGAACGCACAACGAGTGGAAAGTAATAAAGAAAGTTTTAATAAGAAATTAGAGCCGCTCGCTGGGATTATGTACTTAAGGGAATTAGAAAACTTCATTAGGGAAAAGGGTAAATGTGCCTACACAAACACACGCGAGCACCGAAAGATGATATTTGTTAGAGTTGTAGAAGATGAAGCGAAATCAAGAAAAGTTGATTATCGTAAGTTCAGCCTTCAGTTCAAGGACCGAAATAGGTAAATGGATGGTTTAGAAGTAGCATTTGCATTCAAGTGAAGTATAACGAAGCTGTACTTGGTACATGAGATGTCGATGTCATTTTGCATCTGATACGCCACAAAATGCCAAACTGAGCATCTGTTCCGCTTTCTTGTCCAACTACCTATATTCCAAAATAAAACTGATTCCTGCAAAATGTGCCATCACATCACACCACTGCCATTAGTTCTGAGCACTGAAGACCAACCGCACAACCAGTCTTTTGTCCTTGAAAAGAGAAAATAGTGATCTCTTTATTTTCTTCTCTCGTTCATTGTATTTCGCTCTATCACGAACAGATTCTCTCCACAACAGCATATGCAGCATTAACCACCAATCGGTTCAATCTTTCAATCTTTCTCTTCTTTTCTGGAAGAAACAATCGTCCTTTGAATAATCTTTGTATGAAATGAGAGAATATTGCCAAAAAGGATTTAAAATGACGGTAAAAAATTGCCTGTGCTTTTATTGTAAGAATTTCTCCTGAAAAAATAGTAGACAGTAATATAATTCTGAAAGCTTTATGCTTTTGCCGCAGTGAACAAATAAAGAAAAAACAAACGTTTCCTTTTTATCTCATGCGTTTCTTATTGCTTTGTGTTTGTAACTTTTTTTGCATTTTACATGAAAGTCTCCGAAATTCCAGAGCATCGAATATGGCATTGCATCTCTGAATTTATGAATTTCTATTACCAAATTTATCTGCCTACTATGTTTTTCAACGATGCTATTGGCGGGTTTCTCTAGATTTCATTTCCTTCACTGCGGGAACTTGGTATTGGCCGTTATTGCAACGTATTTTCTAGAGCAAAGTATATGAGCTGAACTTTTGACATGAGAAAAGTACGATTGCATTGTATGTATGGTTATTATCCGGTTCACAACTTCCTCCTGTGGCGAGAAGACTAAAAGGAATAAAAATTGGCAAGGAGTAGTTTTTTATTGTGTAATCCCAATTTTACTGTCGATATAATGGCACGCATTATAATAATACAGAAGGAAGCTGCGTAAAGGAATCATAAAAGGAACCACAATTTCATTAAATTATTTTGATGCTTAAGAAAGAAGGCGCAGTTTTTGCATTTTTTTCAAAGAACATAGAGCTAGTAATTGCCTGAAGCTTCCCTTACGCATTGAACTTTCGATCTCAACTTTACGAAAGGGAAAAAGCCGGGCCAAGACATTTCCCTGTGTAGATCTCAATCAAAATGTATTCAAATTCAAATATGGAATATAGCTCTCACCAACTACCTCCACAAAAGAGATCATAATAATACGACAGAGCTTTTCTTCAACATGAGCACATATAACAAAGTTCAATAGATTGCTTCATACTTTTTTACATCATCCCATTCATTCATTTAAAAAACAGTAGTACTAGGAGAAGATAAACTATTAACATAACTTATCTCTTCCTGTTGTGTTTGGTATTGAAAACTGAAGATTGAAATTTTCAAGATCCCACAGAGTTTCATTCATTCATGGACAGTATAAATGATCAATATGAAAACTTACTTTTAGATTAGTAATCCACTCTTATTCTGAAAGGACGGGCTAGTGCAAAAGTGCCTCCGGATCTTATTTAACTTCTAGCCAACTCAATTCTCCCAAAAACGGACGACCAGCGTACAAACCCATTACCATAAATAATTTTGTAAAATGCACGCAGGAATACGTTGCGTAAGATATGCGTATATGGAATTTCAAAGTTTTACTCGTTTTTTATTCACAGCGTGAGCTTTTGCTGTATAACAGTAGACGAAAAAGAACAGAAGAAGAAACAAGTTGCGGCATTCATTAAGTAGAAGAAGGCTTGTACGCGTTGTTATAAACACTACCCCATTCGATTTTCTTCTGATATAGCTGACATTACCACACAAATTATTACATCCGTTCACGATATCTCTGTAAACTTGTTCGTAATTTTTGCTTTATTAGAGATTATGAACTTTCCTGGCCATGGCTTGGCTGCTGAGTCTGGTCTGGTCACTAAATTTTCCTAGCGATTACCACCACCAGTCATTTCTACTGCATTATAATAATATAATTTACCACTTTTTTGGCCCTGTACTGTTTGTTCTGTCGGATTCTACTGCTGCCGTTGCCCGTACCGAGTTAATCAACAGGGGAGTGTCTTTATTTCTTGGCAAAGAAGTGAGAAAAAAGGGAGCACATAGTAAGTACCAGCAGCACTGGTGCCTCAGTCAGCAGAAAAAGCAGTTTTTAAGACAAGAGCAGTCCAAAAGGAGAAATAATAGTGAAGAAGTGAGGAACACGTTTAAAGATAATAAGGTTACTTCATTCCCACACCCACCCATAGCCAAACTAGTGCATCATTTCAACTCATTTACTCACATCATCATAGTTCAGGAACCAGAGACTCACAAAAAACGTAGCCTTACATATAGATAGACAACTCTTGTTTAAGTTATGATTGCATAATAACAAAAGCAGGGCGGCGGCGGTAGAGTTTACTTATTGCTGCTTTAAATATGATAATACGATTCATAATTGCTGGAGAAGAGTTGCATACGCTTTTAGAGATGAATCGTTTGCAGTTAAATAGAATTTTTACGAGTTTTTTTAAATAAAAACGAAAAGTAGAATGATGAAGAAGGAAGTGCTACAACTTTAATACTATATTAATGGCCGACGTGGGGCACTTTATTTTTCTTTCTCCTTGCAAGTACAAGTCAAAACAAAAGCAGGAAAAAACAAAGAGATTTTTCTAGACAAAATCACACTTTTTTGAAACTTTGAAAAACTTGTTCGCATACTACGATTGCATATTCTTTAAAACTTGTATCCACTACATGGTTATTACTGTACTCATTCTATTAAAAACATCCAACCCAACAAGCACAAGCATGTGGGCATCTCCAGAGGAGGCTTGCAACAATCAAGACTGAAGTACATATAAATCTGACTACTGTTGAAGTAAGTGTGTAGAAGATATAAGTGTGTAGAATTATGGCCATCATGCCCATATATACAAACGAAAAAACCCTTGCTCTTCTTACTTAAATAGTTGTTCTGGTGGTGAAGCATCCACTTTTATCCGAGAAATCAAGTTCATGGTTAAAGCGGTCGTAAATTTTCCTTATTTTTCTCCCCTTCTTCTTTACTTTTTTACAAATGCAATTGCACCACTACTACCACTGCAGTATGTTCATAAGAGTAACAGTGAAGTTGCACGTATAAGCAACATTTCCTCATTCTAATCCACATTTGTATCTGAAGCAAAGTAAAAGTGTTCAAGAAAAAAAGTATGGATGCATGGCCTTTTGCTTGACTGTCTCTTTCTTTCTGGTTTTTTATGTTTTTTCAGTCTTTTATCGACTTCGTTTTTATATTTACGTTTATTACATTATCCGTATACGGATACTTACTACGCACTGTAACAAGAAGTTCTTATTACCATCTTTTGTGGTAGCTTTTTTCGATTGTCACTAGCACGGCTCTCATTCTTCTCTGGAAATATCATGATCTAAAGAAGAAAATAGTGTTCCGCTGCGCTTACGCTGCATTTTATTTTTATGGCTTCTATATTTACGCTAATAGCAAACGGAGTAGAAAGATATTTTTCAAGTTACTATCCACATAATAGCTTATGCATGCGTGCGTTTCATTTTCATTCCTCCAAGCGTTACTCTTCTAAGTTGCTGTACGACCATGGGTCATTTTAACCATTTAACATTTTTAAGAGAAAGAACAAATCCCTTCCAGTCATTTTAACCATATCCTTCAAGATAAAATGACAAAAAGAAAAATATTAGGCATGAACAATGAATAATATACACTGAACAGACTTGAAGCATAAACTAACTTGATTACACTACCCATACCCACTCCAGACATCTTTCTCCTTCCTTGAATTAACTCATTGTACTTTTTTTATGAATTTTAAATCTAATTAGAGTACCCATGCATGCATACACATAGAATACTGGTTTAATTACTAGAATACTAAGCATTTAATTTTCAAATTTCAAAAGCGGGCATGATAGCCATCGTCATTATCAGCAACGGGCAGATAAGCTACATGAATTTGTGTATCATAATTTGGCCACGCCTTTGAGAAACTTTGAATTTTTGAAAAAGGGGGAAGCTATGCAAACAAAAATTAAGGGCTAATTGCTTTGTGTTCTCATAAAATGTTAATTTTTCATATTTGGAAGCAGCACTGCACACACGAAAACTCCATGTAGGTACGGAGATGATGTGCATGATCAGCATATCATCATCAGCAGCAGCAAGTTGTGAAACAGGAAGTTGTAATCCTATCAAGTTTTCAAGTAGATATGTTTCCGAAATTGCTGCACTGCCTCCGTTACACCACACAAGTCATCAGAGTTGAAAAACATTACCTAATCCAATGTGCATAGTAATTTCATGCTGTTCTGACTTTATTACTTTCGTACAATTAAACTGCAAGTTAGCATGCAATGTTGTTGCAATGACTCGTCGTAAAAGCATTAAAACTTTCATTTAGCAAGTGCAAGAAAATCCTCATCTTGTGGCAGCTATATGGATATGAAATATAATGAATCCTCATCGCCTGGGCGGTGGTGAGCAGTGATGCTGGTGGTGGTGCTCATGCTATAAACGCACTTGAAGAGATTAAGTCAAGCGATTCTCCCCATTTTCAAAAATTTCACTTTGGATGTTTTTTTCTGGGACCGTGTACTATTATTATGCCATCACATTCCCATCATTGTCATCGTCATCACTATCATCATCATGATAATCAAGCAGAAAACTTTTTGGAACAACATATCACGTCCAAACAGACATAACTACAGTATAACGGCAATGGTGTAGTAAGGGGGATGGGCTCTTTCGAGATATTCCCTCTTTCTTCGTTTTTCTCCAGTTCTCCATATCTGTTTACAAAATAGCGTGTGTGTACTTTGGTGTTCCATGTCATATTCCACCACCATTTTAACCCTTCTCGCCTTGTAAACTTTTATATCCTTTCATTTTTCTCTTTCTTTATCATTTCTTGTCAAAACAGAGTTGAAACCTGGAACAACCTTTTTGGTTTATTCATTTTCAAAAAATGAAAGGAAGGAGTAAAGAGAAGAGTTTGGACACGCAGCCTGTATATAGAAGTGAATGGATAATACAGTTGTATTTTGTGAGAGTGAAAATGCACTCACGCAAGACAAGATTCATTCGTTTTCCACCCTCCCGCATACAAATGACGCTAAATACGGAGTATCAGATGGAAAACAAATGAAAATGTGTATTTATGGGTAATCTATATGCTGTGCACAACAGCACATCATTCATTTTCCTCGAACGAAATGCATGCCACCATGTATTGCTCCTTCTCGACAGAAACAAGATAAGGAAAAAAACCTGAAAGTGTGACAAGTTGTAGGTGGTTAATAATAAGTTTTTACCCAAAATCTTATGCTCTTCTTGAATTTTTTAAAACAGTAAAGCAAAACTGGGAAGGGGGACAAAGTTAAAGATGATGGAAGACTAGGACTACTATTCTTTACATATTTTTATGGATCAACATCTCAAATCCAATATCGATTCGAAGCCGGAGGAAACATGATAATATTTTTACTGCTTGAACAAAATAGTGAAACTTAATAAGCTACGTGTCAGTGAAAATTGCGTCTGTTAACAATGTTTTGAGATTCATGTATTTTCTCAGAAGATATCATGTGAAACATTTACGATATAAGATACAACCCTAAAAGTTCATAGTTCCGGTAGGATTGTAGGCAATATAGCCGGGAGAAAGACAGGAGTTTTTTGGTACACATCACACGAAAGTAGGAAGAAGGACACGATCATCATCATCTCAGTAAATCCTCCTGCACGACTGTCTTGTCACGGAAATAACCATTTTAAGCAGTTTTCCCTTCTTCGACACGTTACCTTTAATTCTGCCTAAAATGCATACTGCACCACACACACCTTATTCCCATATTAAGTATGCCAGGAAGTACAATTTTACATGCATGAATGAGTGTAAAATGCGAGGTAAAAAGTACAACAGGCTTCCGTTGAATACATAATCGACAAAATGCAATATGCATAATATTCCAATAGCTATTCAATCCATCACTTTCTCTCCCTCCCTTGCCATAAGTTAATCGATCAAGGTAAAAAAATAGACAGTTAATATTATCGCTTACCTTTTTTCATTTATATGTTGGATGAATGATAGCGGCGAAAATTGCTGCTGGTAGTAATGTTTAAAAGAGTAAAATGTTTGAGGATTTTTATGGGGAATTTTGATTTTTTGTTCAGATTAGAAAACACATACGCTTCGCTTCGTCTCTATTCCAGTGAAATTTGATGAATATGCTTACATAAACGAAAGGACAGACTGAATGACGCCGGTAGCGTAACAGATATAGAAAGTTTACTTTATTGAAAGAAAAGTATGTTCAGTTTTTGCCCTCTATTCACATTCACAGTTTTCACTCTTCTTATTTGCTTTTTATCTTTTCTCGAGAAAAATGTTTACATGAATACACATTGAACTTTTTTACGCCTCAGTACGTGTATGCGCAACAAAGTAAACTTTTCACTGATAAAATTTTTACTGCATTGTATTTATCATTTCTATGAAAAGTTCCATTCTCCTCTTTGCACATGTACACACATGAGTTTCCACGATTTATGACAACGAGTTTTATGTTGGTTTTCCCTTGAAAAAAAAATATACAAAAAGACACACACACAAGTAGACTGTACGAGTTTATTCTTCACAAGTTGTCCACATCGTTTTCTTTTTGTGGTTTCACTCTACAGACGAAATTCCAGAGCTGCTACTACTTCTTCAGCGTAAAGTAGCACAATAAGCACTTCATCTAGCAGTCACACGCCAGATATACAACTCGCACTGCACTACCTCACAAACAAGCACATCACCATCAACCGGAATGCAGACCGAAAATGTCCGGGAGTCCGGCAAGAAACATGTGAGCAGCTGGAGAATTGGGTCTGCTACTACTGGAAAGAGAGTGAAAAAAAGATAAGCTAAAAAGAAGCTATAAGAAAAAGAAGAAAGCTAACAAATAAGTCTGCGTTTATTCCTCAGCAAACCCATCCACAATTTACGACGCAGAATTTATAATGCATATAATATTCCAACGAATAGATACACACACATCTCTACCACAAAAAGAAGTTTCTCCAAATTTCTTCGTCCTTGTCCACCACTATAATACCCTATCTATATATTCAATTTCTGCTGACAGACTGATGAAAAGTACACCACTTTCATCTACATCAATAACTTGCTGCTGAGTGAATGAATTGATGTAAGTGAACGTGAGTCAAAGGGAGACGATTCGAGAGAAGGAGAGAGGGAAGCTGGCCTCGCATGAAATGATGAGAATAAATATTATGTACTTACACTTTCCATCTGCATCTACCTAAAAAGGTCTGATGATTGGAATGATGGAGATTCTCTACTACGCAGAAAACAAGAGCTTTCACATCTCTTGAGGAGAACATGCAAGCATTTTTTTCGTAACAACGTTTCAATCCAATTTACTACTACTGTTACGTATCTAACGTGTGTGGTGTCCTATGCACCGAGAAAAGATGGATGAGGATGAAAGGACGATGAGGGTTCCCCTCTGGAAAGAAAGAACAAGAACTACACCATCAGAAAACAACACACTAGGGTACAAAGTACACGAATAGAAAGAGAACGAAGTGGTAGTAAAAGTAGTACTACTACGATTTCCAGAATCCGAAAGAGTAGAGAGAAACAAGAGAATAAAAATTGGTTAACGCATAGGGAACGCGTACACACTGACGGTATTGCACACGCTCATTTATGATGTTACTCCTCCAACAGAAGAATGTAAAGTGAAAGAGGGAGATTTTTTAGGAGGAACAACTACCTATGTGTTTGTCTATCTATGATAGAAAAGTATGAAGGAGCTCAGAATGATATACAATTTTGCTGCTTTACAAAAGCATACAAGGAACGGAAGGGAGAAATGGTGACAAAAGACGAATGAGAAATTTTCTCCGGTTATATGGAACTAGTGTAATATGACCCTCAAAAACGTAGAAAGAAAGCTCGTGTGTTGTGTTGCTGATGTGGTTGGTAGCTAGTAGACGTGAGTGCCTTTCATCCAGCAAGTCTAATGTATATGGGGAATAGGTACTATAATATGTATTCCAAAAGTTTATTTTGTATATACAATATACATATTATAAAATATGTGGGGTAAGATAAAGAAAGAACACATTCTAGTACACTGGAAAGGAAAGACTAGTCGAAAATTTCTCATGAAAACAGACGGGTTTCGAAGCATTCTGTTGTACACGCAAGCACAGTAGGTTAGACGAGGGAAGAGGTAATCAGAAAAGTAGAAACAAAAAGCTACCATTCCAGCTTTCTACTAGTTTCACCAGACATACGAGAGACAGTCGACTCGTTATATAAAGTGTACTACCAACTTCCAGTAGTATCCCTAATCCCTAGCCATACAGTCGACTATAGTCAGCTTTTTCTTTCCATTTTAAAGTCAAAATACGAAGCACGTTCTATTCTGTTTGGATTACATTAAAAGTAGGTTTCCAAAGATGTCTTATGTTGTTTTATGCATTTCTTATCTTGCCTAGTATTATCTCTTTCTATTCCATGATTGATGTCAATTAACTAGATGAAATATTGAAAATGTTCATTTTACTCATTTCATATCCATTTGAGACATGATATTGATTCCAACAGATTATATGTAGGTATGTATATCATTTATTCATTGTAAAAGTAACTACAAAAAGGTAAAACGTTTTGGTTATCAAGCTTTCATAAATGTTCATCAATTTTCATGAAGTATTCAAATATATTTGAGAATTTGTAGTTAGTGATAAGCTGATCTTTTTTGTAATAAAATGATATATTATGCATATATTATGCATTCTAGTTGGTATCAGTATAAGTAATTAATAGTCATTTTGATGAAGAAAATGCAGATTAACTCACTAGGCCAATCAATGTACTCTGCTATGCTGCACTACACCAGAGAGAAAAGTTTTTTCCCTTTTAACCTTCCCTTCATGCTTCATATTTAATACAAAGTCTACTCTTATTCCCTTCTCTCTCTTCTCATCACAGAGCATTAGCATAGGTAGGTAGCAAATAGAAGTAGAGAGTAGAGACGTCGCTTATCAGTACCTTTTTTATCAGGTCCCTACTCTTCCTTTCCTTATCTCAAGAGAGAAGATTTTCTTATCTCCATTCTCCGCATACCTACTCTACCTTTTTTTCTCGGATTAGACCTTTTTTCCCTACAACGAATAGATATCCCGAAATTTTCCCTTTCAGTTTCCTCATAGCGCCACTTTCCATGATAGTGCATACTCTCTTTGTGCTAGCTAGCTACTATGCATGAAGAGAAGCATCACTGAGGAAAAAGTGACGCTACTAGAGAGAAGTCACAAAACTTCATACATTTTCATGCAGCGTTTCGGACTGTTAACTATAACGATTAGTTTTCAGGTTTATACATTTCCAGCTTTTTTTGAGCACAGTTTTTTCATTTAATTTTCATTCTTTCAGTTTCTCTTCTATTCTAGAAGAAGAATGTCGTTTGTAGAATGAATCATGAGTTCTCCTGTCTCATCAATTTCTACAGTTAGTCTTTCGAGTACTCACGTAACAATTAACGAAAATTCTAACGAATCAGTAGTAGAGTCAAGAGCGTTTTCAGCAGTTAGTCAGGCTTCGTCTCCAAATCAATTTCAGAGCCAGCAAAGAAGTGAACATTATTGTGTTCGCCAGAGAACGACAAGTGACAGAGGAATCGTTTATTCCACGCGTGGATACAGTGCCAGGGGTAATCAAATCGTCTACTTCAACTGTGTCACCCCCCACCCATTAAGTTTACAGGTGACAAGCTCCAGTAAGTACCTTTTCGTCTAATATTATGATATTATCAAAGGTTTTATAATTGAGGGATTAATAATTGTGCTAATCGATAATTGAACTTTGAACTAAATTTTGTAGACCGCATTTAATTGAAGAAAATCAATTAATGAGTAATTTATCCCAAAACTACTCCATTAAATGACAAATAGTGCCAAGAAATGCTAGTTTTTATTTAACATCTAACAAATTTACTTAAAACTGTTTGATTGTTAAAAAATTAAATTCACTTTATGTTGAATTTCGGGTTTTGTTAATCAAATACTCTCTTTACCTTGATTTATTTGTGAATATTTGTTAAATCAGCTTTGGAATTAATTGAAAGTAATTAAATATTTTATTTTATTGTTAATTCAATTAATCTTTTCCTCAATTTTTGTGCTTAGAGTTTATGCGATTGATTTTGATGTGGCTGTAATATTGTTTCTATCATTTTGTCAGGTATCATCAGTAGCAGAAGGATGGATGTTCCAAACGGGTATTATTATGGCAGCGGCGGTTTCAACGGTCAAAGACAGACCGATCGAATTACTCGCTCTCAACCTTCCAATCAAGGTCCTTCCGAAAGCTCGGCCCAAACCATCAATCATGGAAACTCCATTTACAACCTTTACTTCGTAAATGCTGGGCAGTACGCGGTGGCCTTAGGCAACGGAGAGCAGGGTGGTAATCACCCCCAGGGCAACTTTCTGGGTCAAGGGTATCCTCAACGCGATCAGGGCTTCCCCTCCAACG
>JAQIXX010002357.1:0-25154 GCA_034700605.1 Willowsia nigromaculata
AAAACTGTCAGCTGACGATTTGTTGTCCATTCCATTAGTTCATTTGGCGCTAGTAGTCGCAACGTGGTAATGCCTATTGTTTTCGTTATAAGGACGGAATGTTCAATGATTTAAACCTTCTCTCCGTCTCTCTCTCTCTGTATTTCTCTCAACCACCATCTAACCAATCTAATTTCAGTTTGGTTTACGACAGACTGACAAAAAATGGAAAGCTTGAAAACTTTGGTATACTTTTTGTCAGTTTATACATGCAATAGTAAATATAGTAATATCTATATCTGAGTGTAAAAATACGGTCTCTCGCTGTGCCAACATTGGCATCGATTATCGTAAAACGTCTCTCAAACAAGCACACGGTCTCTACACGGAACCAACTTTCCTCGCATACGTGTCATTTTATAAATTAGATATAAATTAGGTTCAATAGAGCAGCATCAGCAGTGCAGTGGCCGTGTGTGTAGTTATTTCACTGATGGAATGATTGTGTTTCCAGGCATGCAGGGAAATATCAGATAGTGTTGCGGTGGGGGTAATAAAGCACCAGCAATGATGCCATGCCAAGACTGGGTTAGGGAAAAACAAGGACTTGTTCACACTGTGTAATTCTTGGAGACATGTATACATATCAAACACGATGATGGTATAAAGTTGGATAACTGCGGTTTGATAGGAGAATGGATTTTTCATGTTGTGTTAAGCGTTTGAAATGCCCAGTGATTACTCCATGATTTGTGTTTTGTGACCGGTGATCGATCACTGCTTTATAACAGCTCTCCTTATAGAGATTCTTGTATTCATGCAGAGCGTGTTGTTTTCCATTATGAGTGAAAAGTAGACCTATTGCTTTATATCAAGGAAATGAGAAAGTATAGGTACAAACATCAGGATTATGCACGGCGTACATTATACGCTACTTACGCTAACCAAAATCCGTCTGCTATGTCTACCGTAAATGTCGTTGAAATGTAGTACCTATTCTATTTTTGGATGTAGTTCGCAGGGCTCCTCAATAAATATAATATTTCCCAAAGTATGCGTGCATGTTTTCAATGTATATAACAACGTGACAGCCCAGTCAGGTTGTGGCTGCTGTTAGATTGATGTATACCTCTTTGGATAAATGCATGTAATGTTTTTATGGATAATATGTTTTAGTGCTACTTTTTTTCTTCCTCTTTTATGCATGTCGTAAATTCCGAACGTGTCAAACAGAAAAACGAGAAAATCGCAAAACCTCATTTACTATTTCACTTGCTTTCTTTGCTGGTATTGGAAACTTTTCAGAAAGCCGCAGCTTTCATGTGTTTATAGGGTTGAACGATTCCGGAAAAGGGTACGGGAAAATGACATTAGTACACTACTTGGAGCAAACGATTATTCATTGGTTGTGCATAGTGCTATTACAAGGCAGCACCCCTTCTTACTTTTTTCATATCCCATAATTATAGACCCTGTACAATATTTTTTCATGAAACATTACTCATATATGCATTTCAAGCGCATAAATTTTTTACTATTCAGAAATTAATGGTTCTAGTCACGAGTCACGTCATTTCTGTGTATACACAAAAATGCATAATGTTCGCATTTTTGTTTCGGATTATTATATATTATGACATTTTTTGGGTGCCAAAAAGTGGCCTAACAAGACAGTACCATGCAATGCCCCTCTCCGGTTTTATTATTTGATTACGTGCAATATGAATGTGCCGACATTTTAAATATAAATCAGGAGAAAGCAGCGGACCATTGAGTGCATGAAATGGTGACCCAGTGTCGCCATCAAGCACCAATATTATAGGTTTATTTAACGCTCGGATCGACACATTTCAGATAGGTACCTACCCATGTTATTTTTCTCTTGTATAAATTCATATAGAAATTACGGTACCCGGGGGAAAGCAAAAAATCGCGATCAAACCGACGGAGAGGTGAAGCAATGTTTCCTTTTTTAAATGTTTAATTACAAGTGCATACCGCAAATAGCGTAAATGCTTCAGATGGCTGAGTTGAACTACATAAAAACCACCAATTCTATTAACTGCCTTCGTCATATGTTGTAATTTCCAGTGTTCCTGGTAAATGCTAATGGCACTAATAATAACATCACTAATAATAGCATGCTGCGAAAAGTTTATATATAATGTAAAATGTGTTGTGTTTTATGATGATAAGGCTCACTGAAAAAATGATGCATATCAAACCTGTAAATGGATTGCAGTAAAAGTATATGTATATATATACTCCTAGATTCGTTTGTTCACAATCTAAAGTAGTATGTGCGCTTTTTACATGGTTGACGGCAAACACACCATTTCCAGGTTATTAGGCAGGTGGCCTTAATCTAACAGAACATGAATTTTCCTGCTCCATTTCATGTTGCCACTAACTTGCAATCAGTCTTGCTACTGTAATTTCCGTACCTTTATAAGCTGTTATTTTCCCTGGGTGAATAGTGCACAGTGCACACACACCATACACCACACCACTAGTCGATTGTCGGTTGTTGTTACCAAATAATAGTAAGTAAAATGGTAATGGCACTCTTTTTCCTTTCTCTTTTCTCTCTCGGATTTTATTATTGTTTTCTTAGTTCGTTCGTGCTTAACATGCAATAATAAAAAATATGGCGCAAAACTACATTCTCTTACGACGCTGCCATTGCCTTCCCTCTCTCTCTCTACCCACCTATTACCATTGTATTGCCATCATCATTATTATATCAGATACGTTTTGTTAACTCTACCTACATATTAGCTTGTATCATGCTACGAATTACGATGTATATACATTGCACATGGTAGAGAACTGGAAATATGGCGGTCATTTGTTATATTTTCTATAAAGTTCAAAATTAACCCTCGTTAGTTTTATCATATACACGTCCATATATGATTATTATTGAGCTGGAGAAAGATAAGGCAGAGAAATAACACCATAATTTCAGTAATAGCGCGATAGGAGACACGTATGAGTACTTTTTCATTGTTCGCCAATGTTAGTGGAGCGGAATTATTTTGGCATATTGTGTTGTTAGCATGTTTGGTGGAATATACGTGTTACAAAATAAGTTAATATATATTTCTCCAGCATTTCATATTATGCATGCATAAACATCGATATATCTTATACTTGTGAAAGGAGCAATTTCTGGTGTAGTTGACAGAAGTTCATGTTTTTCATTGTAGCTTGTAGCCATCATCATTATCATCAGCCCCAGTATATAATCATGGAGATATTACCAACTCTCCTTGCCAATTTTTACGGTAAGCACCACCACCATCACAGTATGTAGTTTAGTTTTTGTGTTTGTGCTTGGCTGTGTTCACTGAAAAGGTAAAATAATGATAATATCTGTTTTGGCATAAAAGGAATTTCAAGGCATTCATTTCATTTATCAAAAGGCCTTTATTTAGGTTTTCTTATAAGAAGTTTACGAATTTACTTCATTATTATTATTTGATGAAGCTTCCTCAATAGTAGAAGTATTGGAGCTCCTTGTTTTCTACTTATGCGTTCTTGTCATGCAATGTGTAGATTAAGATCGCGATAGAAGATAGAAATATCACACAGTTAATGAATTTTTCCTTTACATTACATGCAGTTACATAACGTCGACAAATATAGAGCGTGTATTAGACCACGTGCATCGACACATTTATTTGTCCGACATCATTTGCATGGATCATGGCTCGGTGCAACACCTGCACACATTCAAATGGATGATACTTTTGCTGTGTTCTGAAGAATTGGTTTGATCGTAAATATGTGTATTTTCTCTACAGAATTTCATTTCTATTGCCTTTTTGATGAAAACTGGCACACCTCGTTTTATGCCATATATATGCATACTGTACAAAAAGTGTGACCATTAGAATGTTTCGTTTTTGTTTATAGCTGATTTGCTTTATAATCGGAAAGAATTAACAACCCGACTCTGTTTATCATAATAAACGTCATTTTATCTTTCGTTTTTAAAGCATAAATAGCAATAAAAAGTCACGAATATTTTTTTGTAATAAAAATTCAAATACCTAGTGGTGGTGAACAGGAAACGTAATGATTTATGATCCTCTGCACTGTAATTTAAAAAATCTAGTTTCCTCTTATTTCACAAAAATCAACCCACACACATATCAGTACATATTTGATGTGGTAAGAACAAACAGGTCCAAGTTGAAGTATGGTTAAGGTAGTCATTAGCATGAACAGTCAGCTAAAAATGAACCTGGTGTTTTTGTAGAAATCCGACTTGGAGACCACCAGGTTCGCAGCAAGCCTTGTGAATACAAATAAAATTAAAAGTACTTTACTCGTTTGACCTCTCTTTACGACTTTTTTTTCATGTGAAAAACTATGACAGGAAAGGCAATTGGTGAAAAATGGGTCAGACCTAAAACCATCTTCATCAACATCTTAATAATTCTTTTGATTACTACCTTGATGGTAATAATAAGCACGTAGCTGAAAAATTATTAGTGACTTTTCATTTTTATATTTTTATTGCTTCTCCCTAGTCATTAGACATTTCTGGCACATAATAAACTCCCCTGGCAGTGCATTTTTTGGCCAGTGTGTATTATTATTCCAGTATGTGTGTCCATGTCCAATATGGTGATATTTTTTGTTTGGGAAAATGAAATTACAGTGTAGACGGAAAATGTGTCATAAATATAACCTTATTCGGATCTGGCATGTTTTTCCATTAATCTCGAAGCTCTTTTTAGCAGCGAATAAAAAATGTCTGTGATTGTGCATTTAAATTGTCGTAATAATGTTTTCCCTTTTTGATAATACGAGTGCCATAAAAAGCATCCCACTTTGCTTACAAAACGGTAAATAAATCCAGCCAAGGTGAAGAAAAGAAATAAAATACACTATTGGTTGAACCTGTTAAGAATAGCTCATAAATTGCATGACTTGTCCAAAATATAAATTTTGGAAACGGAACATTAAAGTTGAAATTGAAGGCTGTACTGGAGAAAAACAAAAAGAGCCCGTTTAACCCGAATAAATACTAGAATCATCATCTTTATAAAACTGTAAGGACATTTTGTTGCGTGCAAACTTGAAATATTATGTACTTTTATTTCTACTTTGTTGTCATTTTCTCCAACATTTTTATTTTTACTACGTCTCTAGTCTAAAGAACACACTCGAACATGTACATTTTTTCCAGTTCCACTTTTGGTTACTTTTCCCGATTCGGTTTCTCATTTTGAATTCCTTCTGCTCGTGAACCAGATAAAGACGGGAATACTAAGCAGGAGAAAGCATGTATTCTGTCGACAGACACCCGAATCTATACTTATATCTGTACTGCGTTACTGCACATCATGTTTCCATTTCATATAGTAGATTTCATGTAGATAGTTTCACATGCTTATTTTTTCGGAGAATATGGTTGGTGATTCCTTGTGCATTTAAAAAATAACTGCTAGAAAGCATAAATAAGAAAGGGAGGCGTGGAGGGACAGTGTAGTTTTCATCAGATTCTTTTATTTTCATATTCTTATCCCAGTTGTTTCACTGAATACAAGGACGATACTATGGAAGATAGTAGTGGTGGCGAGGAAGATATGATGATCATGGTCGTGACTTTTGGTCGCTGCAGATGCACGTTTTTATCACCGTACTGTTCGCATCAACATGCATGTACTGAACGCTATAAAATGTATACATGAGACATAGTGAGGCGAAATAAGCATACGACAATATTTTTTTGTACTTGTGCTGCCGTCTTAGTAAAGTGTTGTATTACGTTTCTTTTCCTATAATGTGGGCATGCACTAATGTGGAATTCGGGATGAGAGCAGAAATGACGAAGAAATGCTTTCACCGCTTGCTTGCTTTCTTCACTCGCGATTCGTAAGAAAATGAAAGAATTGTACGTGTGTGTATCCTACTCTCATTGATATTCTGTGAGCGTTCAAGTGTTTCTCGATGATGAAGGCACCGCGTCCGCAACTACACATACTTTTGATCAAATCGTGTGCTTCATGGTTCACTTGTGTTTGTTGAGATCACGAGAAAAGAAAAAAAACTCATTCAAGGCAGTTCGTGCATACGACAGAAGAGACTAGAGAAATAACAATTTCTTTATTTCTTCCAACTTTCTCCTATAAAACATGATTTACTTTATGCACCTGCAGTGTTGTAGAATGTTATCTATGAGTTTGATATTTTCTATCACTTTTTAAGCATACGTCTCAAAGTTTCAGCTGCTCAATCTTCTAACATCGAGTTTCCTGTAAAACCACATTTATTGATACTGGCAATGGTGATCATTAAGTGATGATTATTAAAGTTTATCAATAGCATAGATTGAGTTCTCACAAATAAGTATGATCGATTTTTATATTACGATTGCACTCTGATTCGGTTTATAGAAAAACATTATTTTCACTAAAATACAAATGCGCCAAATATACATAGCATCATCTGATGAAGCTTTATGAGGTTTGTTTGTACCGGTTTTCTACCGAGTAGAATCTCTTGGAAAAATACTTGAGCTGAATCAATAAGTAGCTAAACATTGCTTTCCTTTCTTATGTTCTTTGCAAAAAGAATGTGTTCGGGTTGAAGTAAAATATTTTAAAGTTATGTGATAGAGAAGGGGGTAAATTTCTTTTATTAAACGCAATCATTGTTTTGTGAGTGTTGATGTAGACGGTCAGTCTGCCTGTCTTTTTTTGCCTGCCTGAGAAAACACAAAAGAAATTGATCAATTTTTATCTCACATCGCGAAATATGACATTTTGTAATTGCTACCACGATTGTCTATGTTTTTTAAAAAAAGTGCCTGCTATGTTTTCACTCAAAATTTAAAAGCAAAGAAATAATTGAATATGTCCAGTTATTCAGGCAATGGCTTTTATCCATAAAATTTTTACCTCAGGTTTTGCCACCCTACCCTTTCTATTCATCTTGAACGGATGATGCTGCATTATGTCTATGTACACAATATACACTTGAGATTAGAGATGGTTAAGTTTATTGTCTCTCAATGCCAACCAACACTTCTGCAAGAGCAACATGGATGGACTTCTATCACTGGTTGTAGCAGCATTGTTTGTTTGTGTAAAAAGTGGAATAGAAAATCGAGTTTTATGTGCTTTCTTCCTCTCATACTACTTTTTGAGGGCACGTTTGTTATTCCTGATGATCATGATGTTGATGATACGTGTTGTGCATGTTTCTGCACGTCTTTTCAAAAAGTGATTGCCTTATATGGCATTATAGGAATCAACTATGTATGTACCTTACATTATTGTGTCTATGACTTTTTGCTTGCTTGCTTTCATGCAATCGCAATCGGAAAGAAGAAAATCTTTTCTTTTTTCTTCGGCTCTTTCTTTCTCTCGCTTTCTTCTTCCCTCTTATTATTATTTTGCTTACATTACTCTCTCAAGACGTGGGAGGTGAATGAAAACCCGTGGAAAAATAAAGGGAGAGGGACAAGACGAATGCTCTAGTTTACTTTATCTTTCTCTGGTTTGGTCTCAGTTTACATTGTGCTCTGCACTCTGCACACTTTAAGGCTATACACAAAGAAACGGTTGGGAAAAACTTGTTATTTGGCCGGGTCTCTTATTTGACGAGATTTATATCCTTATTTGTATAGTCAGCAGTAGAAGAGTCAATATTCGTGCATAATATTTGCGCTCGGTGGTATGAAAAAGTATATAAAACAGGATATAGCAGCATCATGCCACCACATAAATACATACGCTTACACATCTTGCATGATAAATAATTCAAGCGATGCTGAACAATTTTTTCCTCAGAATTCAGTATGTTAATATTTGTTCACAGATCGAAAAAAGTGAAATGGAAAGAAACTTTTTTTTCACTCGTTTTTTTTCGTTATGTATTTTATAACAAACAAAAACTTTCTGCATACAAACAAATGGGATTTTACAAGAGTGCCTGTGTATTTTTCCAAGTTTATTCGTAATTGTATAGATTTGGTTGGATGGCATGCCCATGGAAGGGAAAAATAGATACCTAGATTCATTTTGTGTGGAGTGAAGAAGAAAATTTTACTTTCCCCACCGCAAGAACAAAATTTCTTAACCTCATGTTTACTCAAAAGAGAGAAAAACAGAGACAGAGAGGGAGAGTAAATACAT
Source organism: Willowsia nigromaculata (assembly GCA_034700605.1). Classification (NCBI taxonomy): domain Eukaryota; kingdom Metazoa; phylum Arthropoda; class Collembola; order Entomobryomorpha; family Entomobryidae; genus Willowsia; species Willowsia nigromaculata. Next base: position 8,133 of record JAQIXX010002357.1, read on the forward strand.
AAATCTCAAGGATGCATTCACAGTCATGAAGGAGGAGAAGAGACGAATAGAGAAAAGGAGACGAGCGGGATTGTGCACGTTTGTGTTTGTATTTTGCGAGTGGGAGTAGATAAAATGTTTGGTTTTTATATTTAGGTAGTATACTCCATGTACATGTATTTCTACTGCTTTGATTTAAGAAAATACCACACACACAGAGTCGTGGTGAACTGTGTTGAATGTTGAATAAAAACTAAATAAAATATATTTATTCTACATTATTATTCTTCTCTGGTGTTTTGTTCCATTTCCCTGGTCCGGAGCCCTGTTATAATAATAACAATAATAATACGTATAAAAAGGAATTGAGAACAGATAATAATACCACTCGGCTGACTTTTGTTAGTGAAATGTAATAATGCCATAAGAGGCTACATTATAATCTGTAATCGAGTGATAGGGCGTTTCTTGTTGTTGGTAGCAGTTCTCCTGAATGAATGACTTCACATAGTTAAGCATACATTCATATTCACTGGGCGTACGTTTGTGTTCTGTTTATGAATAGATGGGAAACGGGAGAAGGAAAAGTAATATTGGGCTAGTGTAGATATATATAAATTTCTGTTTGAAGATACATGTAAGCATGTTCACTTTTGCAAATAAAATATATGGTTTTTTGAGGGAGGGGGAATAAAAGAGAGAAAAGTAAACGAAAAGAGACGAGGAAGAAAGGAAAAAGATTTGTAAGAGGGCATATGAATATGTACGATTATGACCCTAAATCCACGCCACTTTAGTCTCTCGAGGAATGAAAATAGAGATGGGAAGAGAGAGAGAGAGAGAAAGGGAAAGAAGGAAAAAGAGAGGAAGAAGCTGATTGTGGAAACAAGGAGTTACTTCAACTAAAGAATTAAGGGGGAAAGAAGATAGAAAGTCTGGAGGAGAGAGAATGAGTGAGTGAGAAAGGAAAAGCCGAGGGGAAATGAAGCCAAGAGAAAATAAGGGAAATCTCTTGGGACATTTGATGTTCATTAAATCCTCGCCTCTTTTTCCCTCAAATCGGACTTTGTGCCTTGAAGAAAAAAACACGATATTGCGGCAATTTCATTACACCAGAAACACCATTCTATCCGATTCACTCCTCGTCTCATTCCCTTTTATTCTGTAACCTTTCACTAACCAACCAAACTGTTTCACTTATACTCGTCTATACAACTTTTATACTTGTACATATGTATATGTAGTTTTGTGCAATATGCGAAAGTCTCTTCTTACAACTCTTGTGTAACATTTGTACACTGCTTTACTTACATAAGATGTGCTTCTTTCCAAGCATGTGATATGGTTAAGTAGAATTGGCAACAGTCTTACATTCCACCATACTTATATTATCATTTTGATCGTAACATAACTAGGAAGCATCTCTATTTTTCTACTAGAAAGTATTATATGTACATATTAGATACGGACGCGTGATACAACCACAATGTGACTGTTTACTTATATCTTATAATACCTGAATTCTTATGTGTGTAGTTATTCCTGCCTTTGTTTTCCTTTGAATCGTGAACAGAGTTCCGAAAGTGTTTTTTATTTCTTGGAGAAAATCTTACCATGATACCTATAAATATCCCCAACACACACACACACTAGCTAAAATACATATAATGTTCATCCATCTGCAATACGTGCTTCTTCTTACAATCAGCTCATGTGCTAATATGTACCTATGCACATGTTCACCATGAGTGCAGATGAAAAAGAGAAAGCAAAGACAAGGATCCTTGCTGACATGGCATAGTCATCATCATCGCTACCACATACTACTTCAACATACCACCACACCACAAAGCTATTATCCTTCTTTTCTCTACAAAAAAAGAGAGAAATCCTCATGAAAAGCTTTTCTTCTTCGTTTTCTTTCTCACTCTTGGTCTTCTCGTCTTGTTGAAAGAAAAGCAAAGAGGACAAAAGCCGACACTAGATGATGATGACCCATATCAAATAATATGTAGTGGAAAGAAAGCACATCTAGACACACACTGACTTAATGTCAACCTAAAAAAAGTTTGTAGTGGTCGGTCATAGTACTAAAAGCATACGAATTATAATGATGATTGCGCTGCAAGTTAGTGTCCTTATCTCACACAAGGACTATCCATCTCATGTTCACACATCTTTTTGTTTTCAATGATCTCATACAAATGTACACTCATTTTATTCTTTTGTTCTTGACTCTCTGCAACTTTGTCTGCCAATACATCAAATTACTTTTATGTTCTTGTTATACCTTTTATGTATTCATCGTTAATGCGAACATTTTCCACAAGACACAGCCACGCAACTTAAAAGTACCTATGTATTTAAACATAGATCCTAGATTAACTACATAATTTCATAAAAGACTCAATTCAAAATTGCTCCAGGACGAACGTTTTCAGAAGCTAATAAAATTAAAATTAAAAAGCGCACTCTATTTACAATCACAAAAAATCAATATGATTCAAGATTATGCAACTTTGTAAGCTGAGAAGTATTTTAAAACGTAAACAAACACACAATATAATATATTTTTGCTATAAGATCGGAAAGCGTAAAGCAAAACAATTGAGATGAACAAAACTCCAACCAAATTACACTTTACTTTAGTAACCGGAGTGTAGCCATTCTGATTATAAAACCTGCAACTTTAAGTACATTTTAGTTCACTCATTCAGTCAGTCAAGCTCGCTCACTTTTCTCTTAGTGACTCACCAAGTGAGAAATTGGAATGGTAATGAATATAGAGGAGCAAGTAGTCGTTGAGTATAAGATGGTTTTCGATGCGAATCACAGGACAAGAAGAGAGCTTAAGCTATATTAGTCTCGGAATCAAATATGTCTACTGTTTATAGACAAGTCGAGTAAAGTTTGTTCACACAAAACCCTAACTAGATATTCATGAGGGTAATAGCTAATATAGGGCTATAGTGAGCCTCCGGCTTGAATAGGAATTACTTTCTCTCACATCAAAATGCAAAACTTTGTTAAAAGGGAGAACCAGGAAACATTTTACCACTTGTGAGAAGGAAGGTAATAGAGTTTAAAGGCTTTATAAGAATATGCTCACTCTGTATACTCGTACATCTCACCTTTCTGAAATGTTCATTATATGCAACCTTGGATTCACAGACTGAATAAACGCATTAAAAGTGGCAAATAGACGTGGTGGAAAAAGTTGGGGGAAACTTGCTATATATACGAAACGATACGTCTCTCTCTCTCTCTCTCCGACTGTGTCATTCTAGCTAATAAACATAATAATAAAAAGGCAGAGTAGAGAGAAGTGAACATTGCTCATCATTTCACTTTTCAACTTTCAGTCTCAACACACTTATTTTCTCACTTCCCTCAAGTCTACCTATTTTGTAGAATGAACGCTCAAAATTCAATGTGCTTTGAATAAATTGGACTGGAGAAAGCCACCCGACGACGACAGAAAGAAAATGCTGTTTAGCAACCCAAGTTGTTGAAAATGAATGAATGATGTGTCTTGACGCGGGCAAACTAGTTGGTTGATTAGCCATTGCTGGAAAAGTTTCTCGTAATCAAATTAATGCCGTCTTGCCTGCGGAGAAACATAACGCTTGGTGGTAGTATGGTGGTAAATTTGTTATTCCGAAAGTAAATGAGTACACATTCACATAACTCTGGTGCCATATTTCTACTTCTAATAAATAGTTTTGTTTACTTGAGCTTATAATCTAATTGGTACTGTAACAAATCAAAATGTACACATTTTAAATTAAACTATATATTTTTAACGCTTAAATCATATTTGGGTGTAGTAATCCACATATTTTCTCAGAATATCATTTAAACTCATGAAATCAAGGTTGTGTCGGAAAATTGAAAAGAACGGAAGAGACTGATAGAAATCTCAATCTCCAGTAAAGCAAATAATATATAAATATATGCACATAAGGTGAGACCAGGTCATGCGCAGCTTTGAGAAGAAAAAAATGTTATGAAATCACATAAAATATATAATAATATTCTACTTAACTGGGATAAATCAAGAACCCATTCTGTCGTTTCTTCCACTCAAATAGAGTTTGCGCATGCATAATGTAGTGATTTGCTGTCAGTCATTTTCTCCCCTTGTCCCACTTTGCCCGATTTACTCATGTGAGAAAATGTGTAATTCATAAATAAATACGCTCTCAAACTTAAACAGGCACAGAGCGGATTTAACAATAACGTACGAGTCTATGCATTCTCTCAAGAAATGTTTTTGTGTAAAAAAAAAGTTTAAAGCAGTAGTATTATAAAAGTAGACAAGCTTAAAGCTCGACTACTACGCACTACTCTACTTATAGGTACTACGTTCCATTATTATTAGATATTGGATCGTAGAGTTTTTTTTATAGAAGCATCAACCAGCATTTTTATACTTTTTCTCTCATTCTTTCTACATTTTTCTGCAAAGAATATATCATCATGCAAAGTTGATGATATGCATACTTATCTCTCTAGAGAGATTCCAAAGATTCCAAGACTTGCAAATCGATTGAAAGCTCTCCGTCTTCTTATTTCTTTCGGTATGCTTAGGTAGATGTCTTACGTTTAGACGCTCACATTTTTAGCCTCTTTCTCCTTCTTGTCGACTCTTGTTCGTCAAGTTTTCTCAAAGAGTTTCGCAGTTATAGCTTTCATCCTTTTTATACTTGTGATCCCTCCTCTACCACCATCACCACTCACTACTAAACGGATTTATGTTAAGAATTCACGATGAGCAAGTCACTCATGTGCACTACCAGTAGATATACATATTTTTGAAGAATATCTTTTTCTCTCCTTTTTTTTAAGAAAAAAGAGGGAAAATTTCTTACCAGCAGAAAATATCCTTTTTTACTTTATCCTCAATCCCTCGAAAGTAATATGTATCTGTTAGCCTATACAGTTTGTGTGCATTATAAAAAAACGGTCTCGGTCTGGTAAACTGGAGAGAAAAAAAAATAAGAAAGCTACTCTCTACAAAGATGATGACGATGATAAGGAAAAGAGCTACTTCCCCCACTATAAATTTTATCGTGCATGCATGTATGCATAAAAATGCTGTTGAAAAGTAAGTAGCATTAAAGAAAGTAGTCGGCGAGAGAGCAAAAGGAAAACGAAACGATAGCTGGCAGCCACATTTCCTGCCTGGCACATCTGACGATGTCATGAAGGAAGACGAAAAAAGCACTGTGGGAGAGGCAGCATATATAGCGGGGAAAATGAGGAACCAAAAGAACGATTTTATTATGCAACTGTTCCTTAAGATGTCATGCCGTATTCGCAGATATACTACCACATCATCATAAAAAGTACCACCATCACGCACATGACCGTATTCGAATAAAGCACGTGCATGCATCATTTTATGTTACTCTAATACTCGTTTACCATCTCGACAAAAAATTCTTGCAATATGAATAATATTGCATACATCTTTTTATCACGATCCAATCTTTCTCTCTCGCTTGGGAAGGAATGTGTAAAGGTGGTTCTGTATGGTTGAAAAAATTCAAGAATTATTGTAAAAAGAGAAAAGTTGCTGAGCTGCTACCGCTCCAGTTTCCGTCAGTCTGCCTCGACTACAGCCACCATTCGTCCCTGCTGTACTGATTGTAAATACACATTATAGCAATAATATCACTGTTCCTATTTTTGCATGCGTGCTTTCATCGATGTTGCGCCGTATTCTGAAAAGGAGCCTGCATAACGCTTACATGAATATCAATCTATCTCTACACGTCTATATTGCACCTTCCGCTTTTCGTGAGTGGATATGGATGGTGAAATATCAGGATTTTTTTTATCTCGATCTGGTTGAGTGAGTAAGTAAACCTCTGTAAAAAGTGAAGAGTGGAGCAAATCGTTTGTGTTGTACAGTCTTGGAGGAGAAACTCTGTTATTTATGAATACGTATTACGCATATATTTTAACAATATGGTTGTACGCGATAGAAAAACACAAGGAGTCGACCCCAATCGATTCCAATTCCATTCCATCAAAAATCCCTTGTGCAATTCGTATTCCTCTCTCACCCAACAAACAAGAAGTATGGAATGTGAATGAAGAAAGGACATGAAAAAATAATGTGAAATATTGCATTGAACATGTTTGGTGCGGGGAGCGACAAACAATATATGCGTGTACATAAAAATATACATAATCATAATATTATAAATAGTATGTTAGACACAAGCCTACCTTTCACAATTCACCATTGTTGGCTGAAAATAAAGGAGAAAGCATAAGTACAAAATACCAAAAATATTTTTCAACAAATTTATCTTCATCTCTTGTTGTCTCGTTCCTTTCTCTACGACTATTTTTACCGATGATGAAATATTTGTGTCAGATGAAAAATCGTGAACGCCACGATTGGATTTTGTGAATTCAAAGCAATATATTCACATTCATGATGCATGTCGCTAGATTTCCTTAAAAGAATGAGTGCTGGGTATTATGATGAAAGTGGTATTTTAATATTTTCATATGTGTTGTTTTATCGTCATATTATAGGTATGCGCATGCACATATTTATGTCGTATTATTTATTTATATCAAAGAAACGGATACTTTTTGAAATGTCACCGATTCCAATGTTCGGGATCAAAATTTTCGCTTCATTTTTTTTTCATTCCATATGCTGGTGGGGTTGCTCAAAAAGATGTACAATTGGTAAAAGTAACAATCTGCATACATAGTTTGAGCACGAATATACATATATTATACCTAATGTGAGTAGGTATATACATAATACACGAGCTCTTGAATAATAATAATAACTGGAAAAGAAAGGATTGAAGATGCCTGACATGTTGCTGTTAACTCATGCATTATTATTGTTGTTATGATTATGCATATATGAGAATTTGATATGATGGCGTATGAAGCTTAAAGTACATCTTAAACACCATACCTGAAAAAGAGCAACTTGAACAGTATCATCTCCACATCCCACCACTTCCTTTGACCTTTTTCTTTCCTTATAAAAAGGAGGAAAAGGAGAAGAAAGTGGCAAGGAGAAAGAGAAAATCCTCAATCTCATTTTTATTTCATGCCTTGTTCTTTCATCTTTTATTTCCAGCACATTTGGGAATTGACAGAAAAAAGAGCAGTGAAAAGAAAGAAGGTACAATGTATACGTATTGATGTAGTATGATGTTAGCAGAAAAGAGGAAGCAAGCACGTTTTGACAACTTGATCAAGGACATGCTTGCATACAAAAGTATTATAATAAAATATAGATAAAATGTTATATTGAGTGAGTACCAAGAAATTCGAAGGATGTATAGCGTATAGACACATTCAACTCGTGAAAGAGGAGAAAGTCGAGAAATATACGACTTATGAAAATTTGATTTCTCCTCAACCATGGAATAATCCAAAATCTAGAACAATTTTCACCATAAATCCTTAAAAACCAAAGAAGCTCCAGCACTGGTAGTCGTTTTATTTAGTAAGTCAGACCGCATGCTGGATAATATCTAAAGGAGGGATTGAAGCTCAAAATATATGAGAATGTACATGCATGGCTGTTGTACGTGGTTTCTTGTAAGTAATTTTAAATTCTAGGTGAAAAGTCAGTAGGAAAAAGATGTTTTTTTTCTCCTTTCACTAGAGAACTCTTTCCCTTTCCTCGCTTTTCTTTCTGCCTTCTTGGCTGAGCTGGCCCGATGTTGCTAGCCTTATTGCAAAGATCTCGCCATCATCACATGTGATCACACTCATACACGTGAAGAAATGCATGTTATATATGTTGTTAGCCACAACTGAGCACGACACACGCTGGCAGCCAGTGACAGAGTCGAGTTAGTATGTAATATCATCACCTCAAACCAATCTAAACTCTGTGCATACATGTGCCTTTCATAGAATGTATTGTAAATATACAAATGTTGTAAAAATGGTATTCTGCTCCAGTTTCTTCGAATAACATTCCGAAAGGATTTGTACAGGCTTAGAATATTTCCAGAATTTCTAGCATCATCGGCTCATATGATGTGGCGTGGTAGTAGTAGTAATGTACATATATAGCTACAAAGTACATGACTATGACTATGTGTGTAGTGGCTGGTCCTGTTTTTCTTGATACGCTGTGTGTCCTCTTTTAGCAGTCAACTCAGGACAAGACTCGAATGAATTCTTTGCTACAAATCTTGCGGATGTGTAATGGGAAGTGGAAAAAATGCCTCATCTTCGTCCATTAGTATTCAGTGGGCGAGATCACTTCAGGATGTAGGGTTAAGAATTGGTTGCTCTTTTGCAAAAGCTGCTGCTTTTCACGTAAATACATGAGTTCATATACACGCGCAAGTATGTTGTGAGCTTTCATCTGCACAATGTGATACAATATAAAAACGAGAAAAATGAGATGGAGTGGCGGCTAAAGTTGTTCTTTTTTAAAGCAACACCAGTCCAAAGGATGGAGGAAAGGGGAAAAGTCGTTTCGTTTCATGGTGTTTCTCGAAATCTGAATTCCTATTTCCATCTCACTCGTCTTGCTCTCTTTCTTTTTCCACTTTCTTACTTCCTTCCTTGACACATCCAGCAAATATAAAGATATACAGTAGTAGATGTGAAATCGAAAAAAAAAATGTAGATTGCGCACATGTGTGTGTGCGGGGAAAAAAGTAAACTACTGGTTTATGTATGTGGCAGTGGTAGCACTTTTATTACCGTTATATCCTCGCATTTGGTCGGTGTTTGCAATTACTGGGATTTTGTGGTTCTGAGCGGACATTATATAAAACACACTTTCAAAATGGCACAACACACTCTTAAATTTACTTTGTTAATATTAAATGAAAAACAGAGAGAAAGCGGAAAAGAACAGTTTTTGTAATGTTTCTTTTGTAATGATGCAAACAAAAAAATGGATGGTGAAGGGATGAAAATACGAACTAAAATGCATTGTGTATAAAAAGACTGTCACTTTTTGTTGTGAATTCGCATACGGGAAATGAAAAAAAAACACTATATATAAGAATTCATGTAGCATATAAACAGAGGAAAGTACATAGCTTTAAGGTCTGTATAATGGAGGCTTGTGCTATGTACATTCCCTTGCATTTTAGGTTATTATATTCAGCTCAATGATCCATGCATACTTTTGGTTATTCAGTGACACTCGAAAAAGACCCTTTTCAAAATGTTTTGTGGTTCAACTTGGTTTTGACTCAGCTTCACTTCACACACAACCAGCCACTACCACCACACTAGCTCCCATCATATTAAATAGAAGAAGTGAGCAAAAGCAAGCAAAGTGAAAGCATTTAGAGAGAGAAAAAAAGGCAAGATGTGGTGGTGGTGTACAAAAGCATTCACTTCACACGCTGTTTGGGGAGCGCGAACGAACACCAGACCATGAGATGAGATATAATGCTGTGCGGGAATAAAACGATGACATACAACATTAAAGCATATTATTTTCGTATTCGCCGAGAGAGAGCTGAAGAGGAAGCATGAAATGAAGTTGGTGTTGCTCCTATTATCATGTGTACTTATCAAAGCAAGCACAAAATGGGAAGGGATGTGTAATGTGGAGTGGTGGTAGAGTAGACAAGTGAAAGCGTAAATATGAAATAGGAAGTTGAGGAGGAAGAGAGGCAGCGAGAGAGAGAAAGAGAGAGACGAAGCAGAAAGGCAAGAAAAGGAGGGAAGTGAAATGAATATGAATACATATTGTCTGCTTAACAGAATATTTTGGCAGAGTAATGTGTATTATGACTAGTTTGGAATTGCAGACATTTCCTTTGGGAGCAGACACAGTCTATTAAGCTCCATGCATTATTATCATCATCATCTTTTGCTCCATAATGTTGAGAAAACTTATTATTATTATGTGTATGGAAAAGCACACATTCTAACTTGTTGTTTGCATTTTGGTCGTTTCCAAATTATAATGTACTTAGGTAGACACGCATATTCACATCCTTGGCTGAAATAAACACAAAAAGTTGCCACATTACTGCGCGTACCATTATTCCAGCACGAGCACACCATATAAAAGGTAGGTGTATATCTCATATTGCTTCATTCTTCCAATAATAAAACCATCCAAAACCAAAATTTTCTTGTGTGTGTGAGGTTTACAATGGAACGCTGGAGACATTATTACATTTTATTGTCACGCTTTTTGACATGTATACTTTGCATAATGGTTTATACTTTGGGTATACGTTTTCACTGAATCGGAGTGAAATTTCATATTATTTGGATAGAATATTTATACTCTAACTGCCTGTAATATGTAGTAATTTTATTCTAAACAAGGTATGCATTTGCGGTTGACTGCTGGTTCCCCTTTCGCTGTGGCCGCGTGGCATGTTCATTACACAGAATTGCTTTGATGTCAGTGTTTCAGCATCAGCATTCATTCACATTATTACTTGTCGTTCATTCAGCTCAGTCGAATAATGCTCCCACCATTATAGAAAATACAGCGGTAGTAGTTAAGGCGGTAATAATACTGACTATATGGTTTATGAGCAGTTTGCTACTACTAATGTGCTAACATCTTTTCCCAAATTCGTGTAATGCACATTGGTAATAGAGGGTTTGAAGTTGAAAATAATTGCAATATAGTAGTACAAACATGTTTTTATGTGTCTTATTACTTTTCTTCTTTATGATCATTTCAGTATGAATATTTTATGCACATACTACATAAAATAATATGTTGTGTGTGAAAATTGTATGCATATTTTTTCATTTACTTCTACTGGTATGTTAGTGTGGTTGTGGATGTTGATGACGATGATTATTATTATTTGATGGTGGCAGGAGGAACGAGCAAACGAACGATAATTCACAATGTATTATGCAAGCAGTGTTTCTTGTAGTATTTATATGCAATATTCGTATAATGAATTATGTGTATAGATGAAATGGGAATGGTCTCTTGAGTACTAAAATGGTTGTTTGTGGTTTTGTTTGGATTTTCCCTAAACAGAGGAACTCACTGTCCCCAAGTGATCGAGACAAGTTTCGCCCTCGAAGCAGTCCAGAGTCAGAGCCGAAAAGGCCGAAACGAGAGGAGAAACATGAGGTAAGTAAACATAACATCAGAACAAGTTGAGTATATGTAAATAAAAAAAAAGTTGTATATAGAAGAAGGAGAATGGAGTAATACAAAATTCAGTGAAGCGGAGGAAAGCGAAATTATATTATTGTGAAATGATATTATTATATGTTTTATGATTGTCATGAAAGTCCCTCCGGAGCTCATAAAACATGGATGGGCAAAGAGTCTATGAGACATGGAGCGTTACAATTTTGTTTTTATTTATCTGTTGTTGTTGTTGCAAACACTGCACTCCTACTTTTTACGCATTTTTTTGTCATAAAAGCAATAGTGACTTTTGCGGTGAGGTAGAATTGGGACAAGAAAACTTTCATGAAATTATGTACAGAAATTACTTGCATTGGACTACAAAATTGTGCGCGTCATAAAATTATTTTATTAAATTGTATACATTTGTCGTGGTAAAAGAGAGAAAATATCTCAGTTTATAAATTGCAGGTTCATTTCTTTGGCATATAACTTGTAATGCTGACTATTTTGTAAAGTCATGCAGTGAACTCTACACACATGAGAAAACTTTTTGGTAGGAAATATCTCAAGGAGAAAAGTTGAGACATGTGTTTTTGTATGTACGTGTTGAAATAATGGGAGGAGGAGAGAGGGCAGAAAACTCGTAGTAAAAAGCTTCCTTCAAGATGATCAAATCATTTATATTGTCAAAGGAAGTGGACAGGAAACGAGAAAAGGAGGAGATGACTGGGACCTCGTAGATTTGTCTGTTTTATTTCAGTTTAGTCAGCCAACCAAGACCGAAACCGGGGAAGTAAAAAAAAAAGTCTACGGTGGCATCGGCAAAGCAGAGTAGACAATGGAGAGTTGTGCGAGATGAACAAAAAGTAGACTCACAAAATATCTATAAGTATATAAATGTTTAAAGGCGACACACAAACCTCTTTGAATAAAAAAGACGAAAGTGAACCAACATGAAACAAATGCATGAAGCACCAGTACTATAGTTGGTACACGAAAAAGTAAAGAATCAAGAGAAAAATATTATAGAGTGGAAAGGAAAGCAGCAGTCGTCGTAACTAAAAAAAGCTTAAGAAAAGTGAAGTGGTAGACAAAAATCGGAGTGAGTTTTTGGTTTTTACTGTCTTTATACCATTTTTGCTATCACTTGCTCTCAACCGACTCCAATGGGAAATAAAGCATAAAGAAAGGTTTTATATAATATTTACTTTTCTATAACAAGTTATTTTAACCTCTTTCACAGTTCTCCACAGTTCTCCACAGTTATCCTTTAGGAGCGGTGAACATGAAAAGACACCATATACTCGTGTGGTATTAGTTGAAATAATAGTACATGTTTCTATTCGTTTTTTTCTAGCCATAGTTTTCACATAGCTTGGCAATAGTGCTTGTCAACAAATCTTTTTTTTTCTACAGAAGAAGAAACATTTTGGTTTCATTTCTGCCGAATTAACTGATTTCTAGTATAAGAATCTGAGAGGAAGGAAAAAGCATTTCATGCTTACTCTCTTTCACTTGAATACATGCTTTCTCTGAATTTTTTCCATCGTTCAGTGTTCACACAATGGTGACGTAGCTGCAACCAGTGTGAGCTATTATTTCATAATAATAAACGTTGGTTCTGATAACCACCTCTTTCGCCCATCCTTTCATACACTACTAAATGGTAAAAAAGATGAGATAGCAGATTGCGTGTGCGATATTAAATTTTCTGTCGGTACAGTTTACAACAGTAGCAGCTCCTATTGGTAATATATATATAGGTTTTAACCATATACTAGGCTTTTATTTACAAGCAGCTATACATGCTGCTAGCACACTTTTCTAATATCTGCGAGCCATTGTGAGGGCCAATCGGAAAGCATGTTATGTTAAAGTCTGCTCAAGTAAAAAAAAGTGAGATCATGAGAACGATACGATTGGAATTGATGGCGATGGGAGACACTGCGGTGTCGTTTGTCGTGGGTTGGACTTTTTATGCTCTTTCTCGGTCGGTAACAAATTGGCCTTTTATAGAAAGGACGTAAAAAGTACTATTAAATGAATTGAAAGCTCGGCACAGCCTGGCACATTCATTGCAATAAAATATAGAAGAGATAAGACGAGACCTTTCCCTCCTTTCAAGTATAAATTCTTGATAGAATTGGTTGTAATACCTTTAAATGTACATGAGCATAAATGCAAACATTATACACAATGCTGCGAGAGGAAACTTGAGATTAAAAGTCGTTTAAGCCGTGTTAATTTTTTTATTGATGCACACATTATAAGAGAAACCAAGTACTCATCGACTTCCTGAGAATAAATTCAATGTTTAAAAAAATAGTTTACAAAATCTCACCTAAATATAGTGGCAATATGAATTGGTTCACAATTTTTATCATTCAAAGATCAGTCATAAATAAACAAAAGAGAATTCATATTCATTAGGAATTATATATCAAACTGATTAAATATATTATGAAGGCAAGGCTTTCCCCTTTAGAATTTTTCATAGCGTGTAATGTCATTTATTATTTTTCTTTGCTCTTCATTATCCACCCCATCATAGTAAACTGCGTAGACTTTCACTTAAATTGTGTTAGGGTCTAGCACATGACGCTTTTACTTCTTGGGAACCTAACATGATTATATATTGACACAGCACTAGCACCCATGTGCAGCACGTGGTTGTGGGTGTATATATCAGCATACACACGCTCTCACTTTATTACTCCAGCTCGTAGGACTAACGAGAAGTAGATACTCGTGAAATAGACAGAAGATATACTATACTTTTATATAACAAAATGTTAGTGTTTTATATTCACCTTTATAATGTCTGAAATCAGGAGGATGTCGTAAAGGCAATTTCCTCCTAATTTCCGACTCCCACTGTTCCTTTCATTATGGCGAGACTATTGCTCTTTCTCTTTGTTACATGTACACTGAACAGTGTTACGAACATACGTTGTCCTAAAAGTTTGTACAGTTGCTGCTTCAGTTTCTCCATAGTAATAACGTAATGATGTTGGTTCTATTAAAGTCCTCATGTCGTAAAAAGTGCTAATATCAGGTTTCATCAACTCGTGCTTCTTACACTCTATTTATTTCTATAGTTTCCTCGTCATCATGACTTTTTTTTACAACCAAACATATATTACTGTAGCCGAGTGTCTGCACACGGATACTCACCACTCACTCCCTCCAGCAATATTGTACACTGTGTGAGAAATGTGTATACTAAATGTTCTACCAAAAGAATATACAGTTTTTATAGGCTCAACTGATCGACCAATTTCACTTTTGTTTCATTCACGAGCTTCCTTTGTTTTCTCTGCTTTTCCTTGTATGTTTACACAAGCCGTATCTACACAAAATTCGGCAATGGATAAAAATTTGTTGAGCTGTGTAGTGACTGGTTTACATGGAACAGAGTAAACAAGTAAATATAAATACGTTTAATACCAAAAAAATAAACCGGCAAGGCAAGGAATATATCGTCGTTGATGCTGCTGCCTTTTGTTCTCTATTTATTGCAAAACCGTTCTTTCCTGTTCCAAATAATGAAATAATGTAAACAATGAGAAACCCGATTTATATCGTGGGTGGAATAAGATTTTTATGCAATAGTAATAGCCTAAACAAGAGTGTTATTTATGCCATAGCATAAAATGCATAGAGTTAAACGTGGTATTTATACTTAATACATTGCTGAGTTTATAAACCAGCATGAACCTATAAAAAGGAAATGAGAATGGGTGGAGAAACCAGAAAAGAAATAGTTTGCATATTATTGGATGCACTCACAGACTAACATAATACCAGCTTGGGTCTTATTATTTGAAAAAAAAAGAGTCTTTAGTAGGTATGTTCATGTTCGTGCTATACACTGGGCCGCATATCTTTTAATAAAAAATTGTAATCTGCATATATAAACTTAAGACAGCGATTGAGAATATTTTTCGCTTTGAATGTGTCATGGGAAGAAATTGAATTTCTTTCTCTGCCTTTTCCCTGCTTTTGAACTGAAAGCATTTTCAAATTGAAGAAAAAGTTTTGGACTTAATTCGAAGATTGTAAGCATAAAGCCCTGCTATTATTGGCGTAACCACTCTTCCTTTCTCCCAATCTGAATCCTCAAAGTTTTCAATGACATAACTCTATCTACATGCATGAAAACGTGAATGCAATGCGCGGAGATAAGGTTCAGTGTGTGCTTAAGCCCCTGTCATCCGAATTTCTATACTTATTCTAAATACTCAAATAACTGATAGTTGATGGTGAAGGAAAACCAACAGACATTTACTTCAATTTTTATTACCAAAAAATGCCGTCTTTGTATGGAGAAAGTTGTTTTGTGAAAGCCCCAAAAAGTTGGTACATAGGTTGCACAATAGAAAAAAAAACAAGTAGAAAAAACGCGCAAATGCGTATTCAGTTCGGAATATAGTAAAGTAAAACCGTTAATGCTAATGGTGGGACAAGGCAAATTTAATTTGCATTTTTCCACCTCGAGTTTTTTCTCGTCTCATCTCGTTTGTCTCTCTTACGCTAGTATTCAAGAAAGTATGTTTCGCATAAAATCTTTTATTATAATTGTTTTTGAGCGCTCAGAAGAACTTTCCACCATATAGCCCCTTCATTATTTCATGCAAAATATAGTTTCAGATGAATTAACTATTATTTCCTCTCCTTCTGTACTTCGCAATCAAATAAAGAACATGCATATAAATAGCAAAAAATTGAGACATGGGGCAGCTGTACTTGATTTTACTGTAAAGATAATTTATGATCTCCGTCTTACTAATTTTTAAGCATAAATCCTAACCTGTTGGAATGGGCAGCAAATGCAAATGCTGATGTATTTTTGTGCTACAAGTATAATAATAATTATAATTATTGCAATAAAATGTAAATCAGATCTTTTGGCCTAGCCCCTTTGCTCCATGTTTCATATAAAGCCATCACTCACATGGTTTTATAGTTTTTGCACGAGAAGAAAAGTTACCAGTAATAGCACTATGATTTCTTGTGCAAAAGCTTTATATATTTAAAGTGTAATCGTACGTGCTACGAGTACAACAGTTGAACGATAAAATTGTAGTCGCGGTGCAGTAGTTGCTGGAATCAAACTTCTGAGTATCTAATCTTTTCATCTTTTAAACTGGCAAGCCACAAGGCAATCGTAATCAATTTCGCTAAAACACTTGGGCAAGTCAAGTAGCAGGAAATAAAATTAAATTTGGTACTTACGGAACCTGCTGGCTGAAACGTAATACTTTTGACATACGGAAAGTCATTGGGTATAGATATTTATTTATTTGACCAATGCAATGAATAAGAATGACATATAATCACTGCATTCATTGCCACATGTAGCGTCAGCTTTTATTCTACTTGAGATGGAATCACTAACTCAAATGATTTTTTTGTTGTTGTTGGAAGAAGAATAAGCTTGTTTAAAATTATGATCTGGTCAGTTGAATGGTTCCAAAGTGATTTGTGATCATTCATGGAGACAATCATCATCAAACAGCCGCGTCCTTTTTTTTATATTTTCCTCCCTGCTTCACTCGAGTGAGTAACAACATCAACTTTTAATTTGTTTGTTCTTTTTCTTTTTCTTTACAGAGTGACGGAGAAAAAAGTGATCAAGATCTCGTTGTTGATGATACTAATGAGGTGAGTTTTTCACTTGCTCAGCATGATTCCTTTTTTCATCTTAAACAACTTCCAAGTGAGAGCGAGGGAATATAAAAGTTAAGCATTTACTTTGTGTGGAGGAAACCAATCATCATTTTTTTCTCCCTTGTCTTCTCGTTTTTCCCTTCTTGGCGATAGCGATAGGTTCTCCGTCGTCGTCGCTCAATCCTTGTTTGTTGCATGTAATATTTAGGAATCCGGACACAATGCCGATATCACAAGTAGCGAGTTTTAAAAACTCGCAACTTAGTACCTGAAACTCAATATTG
>JAQIXX010002358.1:0-25135 GCA_034700605.1 Willowsia nigromaculata
ATGAGTAAAATGGGAACCAAAATTTTACAAGTCAAAGCATGGACCTGAGTCTCTATTTAAAACTCCCTTCTCTCTGGATTTTTGTAGGTGATTATAGTCAGTTGTTAGTAAGTAGTTTTTTCTGTAATGTTCAGTCGTTATTGTTGTCCCGGAACATTGATATTAGAAGATTTTTAGGAAATACTATGCCAACAATTGTCATTCATGCTAACAGAGAAATTTCAAAAGTACATTTTATACTTTACACTTCTTCCACGATGTATGAAGTTGTATGAAAAATACCCAACATATGTTAAGAAATATCGATCTTTGCTCTAAGATTTGGTAATAGTTTTTCTACAGCGAATTGATTAGAATAGATGTGATTCCCAAGAGATTACGGGACATTTTGACTTCACAGACATACATACGTATAACATTATGCAGGATCTAACCACTTATTTTCACGGGTTTAGCGGATGTAGCACACTAGCTCATGCAGATGTATGCATTACTGATATTACTTACAATAATACTTGTTGGTTATGTTGTGAGATTCTAATTAGTATTGGTCAATCAAGGTATTACAAAATAAGTAGGTGTTTATCCTGTACTATAATGCGCCTCATAGCACCAACAATTTTCAGTGTTATCCGTTTGGAAATTTTAATAAGTTTACCGCATTTCTAGCCACATCTTGTGATACAAACCAGAAATATCTATCAATTTATGCATCCAAATTCCTATGCAATCACCTTTATTTTATAGATTTTTGTTATTTAATTTTAAGATTGTGTTTTCGTTTGAACTTGTGTGGATTGTTTATATTATGTCTATTTATTAATCTATGCTGTCGCTTTTCAGCAACCGCGAATCACGTCGTCGCATAATATTGCTGTATTGTATTGTTTCACTTTCAAAAATGATATTTTTCATTTGTCTTAAATGACACTTGACATTTTAAGCACAAATAAATAAATAAAATACAATGCATACATATTTACTCATTTATCAACTCAGGTTTTGGTTGTTGGAGATTCACATACTTTTCTCCGCAATGCTTTAATCCTTTCATGTTGTGTTGTGTTGTACTTTCATTTCATTATGATCTCATAATGCCCCATAATTCGCAGTCTAGTGCTCTTTTGCAACAAAGCATCACATGAACGCAACGTAAGAATCTTCGCTTTTCAATTGTAATTATAGCCCCGAAAAACAAAGAAATATGGCTTTGATAATGCGAACAAACTACATAGATAATTTTAAATTTAAGTTTGTCCCTAGTCCCAGGTACGTTCAAGAACTATCAGTAAGATGTCAAGTCCTGCTCAATAAAGCTTTTTCAGATCATATCCAGTAAATTAAATGGTTTTAGACAATCCGATAAAATATGTAGCTGTATTTGTTTCTGCTGAAGATACTGCAAAAGTGTTCTTTTTCATTTCCTATTGACGCATTTTGATTGAAAGGTGCAATAATCTTTGAATTGGAAATTTGGAAACGAAAGAAAGAAAAGCGTTTTTTGTTTACTGAGACGGTCTATCCCATCAAACGTAGCAGCAGGCGTCCGCCGAATCCTTCTAACCAAAATCATAATTTTGATACGTTATTTTATAAAATAGCGTGTGTACACAGAAGGTAGTAAGAGAATGAGGAAAGTGTAATAATGACTTGATCGATATCAAGACAGAAAAAAACCAGATTGAAGGTGGCGACGGCGGAGACTTGAAGGATCAGTCTGGTTTCATTGTTACAATAAGCCCTGTCATAGCTTGATTACTGTGGTACAACATTACACAAAGAATAAAAGAAAAGTGTAATAATGATAATGAAACTGAAAAATACACTCTGACACGATGATAATGTGGTGGTGGTGAAGTTAGTTGTACCAAGTAAAACAATTGATATCAGTCTGCTGTTTAAAAAATCAGTTACATACAGTGCTTACATGCAATAATTCTAACACGTTTGTAGAAAGATAATTGCTTGATTCTTGTTTTATAGCATTTTTTAGTGTCCAAAACATTGAAATTATGCGAGTTAAACCATAATGATAATTACACCAAGAATAAAACGCAGAGTGTACGCATACCAAGAAATTCTTCGATCTTGGAAGATTTGCTCTCATTATAATGGCATAATGAAAGTGTTTGAATGGATAGTGTGAGATTATGTTGACAGGCAAACTATAATTTGAAGCTTGTTATCAATAAAGTTTCGCATTCATAGGTATTTTATTAGTGTGGGCATTTTCATTAGATGTATTTTTATCGTCCACAAAGCATTCTTAGTAATTAAAAGGTACCATTGCCATTTTATCTGTAACTGTCTTTTATATCAATTTAGTTTGATTTGTAGGTACATTCTACACTGTTGACAGTTTGATTTATGGATAAAACTTTCATATGAGCTTTTATTATGGTAATTAAAATGTTAGATTTCGTTCTGTACCGGATGTTGTAATGGATGTGTAGGTACCCAAAACTATAAACAGATTCAGACAACACCATTTGGGTCACGGTTCTGCTAAATATGCTTATAATTAAGTCACCCGACACTGATTCCGAATCTTTACTAGTGTGTTTACTGGTGTTTTCCGAGTTGTTGCAATTATAAATTGATGACGAGCAGCAGTATTTAAGCTAGGATTCATGATGTGCTTGATGCATGAATGCCTAAGAATTTGTTATCATTTTTGCCAAAGGAATTCATGAATTCTAAGATGAAATGAATAGAGATGTAATTTCTTGGACTGATTTAATTTTTTTAAAGGGAGGTAGTCTTTTGTGTTTTACGAGAAATTTTTTGAATGCAACATAATAAGTTATAATGAAGAGTATTCCCTGCTGCGATTCCAATATTTTAGATATAGTTATCGTGCTCAAAATATTACCTCATTGTCATGCATCATAAAAATGCAGCTTTTTCGTGAAACAAAAGTAAAGCCTATGGCGGCAGCATACTCGTTGCAAATTGACTTTGAAAGTATGTACTTTATTAAAGAAAACATATTTTGTCCGTGTATGGTTTGTTCTACCAACTACGGTGTCACAGTTGGTAGTACAAAAATCAATAAAATTAAATTCATCTCTGTTTATTTGAGACAAATTCTAAATTTTTTCGCAACTCATTTTTACTTCTGCATATTGTACATACGAATCAGTAGCATCATTTTTCCTACAAAAAGAAATCACCTCTAACAGTCATAAGAATTAATTTCAACTTTACGTTGCTTGAATTTAATGAAAAATCAGATCACATAACTCTAATTTTAACAATAACCGTCTCTTTATCCACAGTTTTCCAGTTGTTCCTGATATCAACAGAATTCAGCAGCAAATTTTTACATTAATATTTATGAAATCAAATGCGCATTTCATAAACTTTCTATTTTTCTAGGTTGATCGATTTCACTGTTCTGTTAGAAGCATTCATTACTTTAAGGCGTACCGGTTACCATCCATTCCCTAATATATTCTGACAGATACAGGAAATCGGAGTGTTTTAATTATTGCTTTCGTTAATTTTAAAGCCTGTTGGTGTAGTCAACACACTTGTATCATGTTTATTATTGTTGGAATATACCTAATTAAAATTCTTCAAAAAATGATTGACTGTGCGGCATGATCATTCAAACGATACCATCAAAGCCATGTTGAAATGTATGTTTTTGCTTGTTTTCCTTGTTTTTGTACAAGATCACGTGCCATGTGCCATTCCTAAAAAGTACTCATAAAATGTATGAAATTAACCTGTTAATATGAATAAATGTAAGTAATAATAGGTACACGCATAACTCTCATCAACATCATATCATCACACATCACAAGAAACTAATGTGTTTCTAAATTCGCCAAAGCAAGAGTCAAACTCATCAATCGCCATAATTCATTTTAATTTTGTTCTATTCTTTTAAAAAGCGATGAATAAAAACTGAAACTTTTTTCAGCTTTTCCTCCTTCGAGGAGTTCGTGTATTCGTGCCTGTCTATTTAGTACATAAAAGTTATGATGATTATAATGATTCTAAAATGATGACGATGATAATGATGTATATGATTATTTTCTATAATATTTAACTAATACATTGTTGTGTGTGTTTATGTTTAGAATAGCAATAAAAGTGGGAAATAATAGGGATTTTATATCGATTTCTTATTTCCTTCATTAGTATTATTATTATTGCATTATATTTTTTTGCATTACTCTTGCGATACACACATCATCAACTTAAAAGAGTCAAGACTTGATTTTTGATTTTTTGACTTGTAAAGTTTTTTTTCTTGTTATTTTGTTGAAGACTTTATGCATCTCATGTAAAATAAGTAATAATCATAATGATTTAATGACTCGTGGTGGTAGTAATGTAGTTTATGACGGAAAGCAGTAGTGGTGGGGTTAGTAGTAAGTAGTTGACCATCGGCAGCATACCACACAGCTAAAATGCTTATTATGCATAAATATTGAACAGCATCGTGTACGGTATCTGTCAACAAGATTTTTGCAAAAATTCCGCATCAACTCGTTTGAAGATGAGCATCAATAATGAGACATGAGCATGACTGCAATTAGCAGGATTTCAAGGGGAAATTAAATGCCAAACTTTGAGTGGTAGTAATTTACTTTTGTGTAGAGTTAAAAAAGGATTACTCTGTCGGTGGAGTTTCATAATAATGACTAAATAAATACATGAGTTGAATAAGCAAGAAATGCAAACTCGGTAAAGTGGTTGGGTTTTTATTGTTTCCCTTTTATTGCGTATTGAGCTTAATACAAAGGACGTGGGGCATTTCTAACAAATAAGTAACAAACCATCAATACTCAACAACAGTCAATAACTGATGAGTAGCATGCTAAGATTCAATGTGTGTACAAAAGAAACAATATTATGCTGACGCATTTTAAAACGATATCTTGTTTAAGTACAAGTGAATAGCACAATGCAATGAATAAAATCTCCATCTAATATCCAATCAAGAGGAATAATGAAACAATGATCTTTGGGCTGGAAGTGCCGAGACAGCCGAGAGTCCAAGAAACGCTTCTCTGGAGTTTTTGTGGGGTGAAGTCATCCACTGAAATGTTAATGGTTGGGTCGTATAGGTATAAGTAAGAAGAGAAAGGGAAGAAAGCTCAATTATATGCACGTACATTGCAGTTATGTATTAAAATTTAATGTATACAAATACGTTAGCATTACATCGATCTAAAAATGCATACAGTATGAAGTAAGTCGAAGGTAATACAATATTTGTTGTTACATTGAACAAGATTCTGGATGAGTTGGGGAATACAACCACTAGCCATTTTTGTACAATTTATTGGATCAATTATCTGTTTATGCACACCTTTCACAAATAGATGGGTAATTCGTGGTTTTTAATTCTGCACGATGCCTTGGAGTGATCAGTTTAGTAATATGTAGCTCTCAATTTGACTACTGTAAAATGCAATTTTGCTCTTTAAGCAATTACGACCAGGTCAAACCAATAAAATTTGCTCGAATATACTTATCGGTGACGTTATATTTTTGTAATAGCACATTAAAATGCAATTGCATGCTGTGACTGTGACTTTCTGTCAATAAAAACAAATAATTTGTGTAATATATTTGCTTGCTTGCTTCATTATATGTAGCTTCATTTCATGATAGCCGCTAGGCCAATAATTAAAATAGTTTATGAAATTGATTCACTAAACAAAATATTCAGATACTAACGCATAAACTTAATTAGCTGAATGAAATGCATTGGTTTAGAATTAGATTCTACATGATCTATTTTGATGCACGATAAACATTTGTAAAACAAGATGCAGCACTATAATAATTACGCTCAAAATCATACAATCAAATGTGTTCACTAACAAGTACAAAATATATCATTTTTACAATGCCACGAGTCTCGACATCTGCTGCTAAATTCAATTTTTAAAATCTTGGCCACAAACAGTATGAGAATGACATGAGAATCAGTTGTATTTCAATTTGGCCACAGAAAATGGACGCATTTACATGGTATGCGATTGATTCTGGTCTGGTGACAGCTCAAAAAACACATACTTTCTCAGGCCAATAACTGGCCGAGGTAGAAAAGCCTAGAATTGAGGAGAAACCCAAGTCAGACATTTTCTTATGTGGATAGACTATATAATATTATCAAGTTGCCCATTCCTATAACTTTCCCCAAACCTTATTTTCATTACCAGCATAATGAAAAGCAGCAGAGCAGCATCGTGTTGTTATAATTGTTAAGAAAATGAATGATGAATATCCGCAGAAAAGTATTCTTGTTGAATTTCTTGTTTTCGCGAATGTTTTAGCCCCATGCAAGCTTTTTAATCCAAAGTAGCTTTAACACCTCAATTCACTATAGTTAAGTACATACGCACATTAATAATAAGAAAAAATTGTACGACAGCTTCGCAGTGGCGTTACTGAACTAAATAAAAAAACGAAATAAAAATCTCGGAGGCTCGGAGTGAGCGTATGACAGAAAGAAACAGACCGAAGGTTGAAAGTAGAAATCGTGATAGAAAATTAAAATCTGACAACTTAATCAACTCCGTTCTGCAGCTACATATTATAACTACAACAGGAGCAACACCAGAATTAAATACTACATTTTAAATACAGCGAGATCCAAGATAATATGGTTTTTTGTGGTACATCACATTGTAATAATGAAGAAAAGCATCAGCAGTGTTGAATGTTGTAAAACCTTTTATTTATCTTAATCTACTGGCAGAATAAAGCAGTTATAATAATTACTATTATCTCTGTTTGCATCGCTGTCCTCGTCATCATCGTG
Source organism: Willowsia nigromaculata (assembly GCA_034700605.1). Classification (NCBI taxonomy): domain Eukaryota; kingdom Metazoa; phylum Arthropoda; class Collembola; order Entomobryomorpha; family Entomobryidae; genus Willowsia; species Willowsia nigromaculata. The sequence goes on from JAQIXX010002358.1 coordinate 6,788, forward strand.
ATGAGAAAGAGAAAGAACGGTCATACTGAACCTGAAATAATATCAACGTGCGCATCCATGTTCAAATGGCAGAGGACTACACAATAATGAGGTGGTGTAGATGTAAATGATGACGCATGACATAAAAGAACAGCTAGAAGATGCGACTTGAATTCGTGTTTATACTATATTCACTGATTCTGTTTCTGCTAAGAAAAATGTTTATTTGTATACAACGAATTTGTACTATAGTTTTGATTCGCTTTATCTACTCTGCCGAATTAAAGACTGCTTGCTCTAGATCTTACATGGTTTCTTAATCATTTGGGTACTTTTACGTGAAAAAGTATTTGCTCATAAATTCAACATTGTAAAATTTAAGATTGCTTATTCATCCTTCTTTTCTCTGCTCTTTCTTATCACAGTAAGGGTTTTGTTTTCCAGGAGCAAATGGTTTTCGGAGATTTCTTGTTTTGGAAGCTGAGAACAAGCCTCAAGCTGCGTTGTCTTCGAAGTATGAATTCATGTGAAAGTTTGCAGGAAAAGTGAAACTTTGTATGGGAACAAAATTGTAGAATTGGCTTGGTGAATACACGATGCACCTAAATCGTAATGTCTTATTCTCGATGAATTCTCGTCAGAGTTTACTCCGAGAAGAACCCGAAGCAAAATAACGTTGGAAAAATTCTTTAGAGTGTGATGTAGTGTGCAATAACCAAATTGCTATGATATGAAGATATTATATGAGCAATATGCTGTGGCATACAGTTAATGTTGTGTTCGTAGGACTTGACTAAATCAAGTAACATTTTTCTACATCTACTGGTAATGATGATAACATATTTTTATAAAGTCCACTATATGTAGGTACTCATTTATTCGGACAAAAAACACAATCTTTACATCTTTCTCCCTCACAGCGCTGCATGATTCTTTTGGACATGATAATGATAATAATAATTACCAATTACGAAACGGAGTCATTTCCCTGGGAGATTTACTGAAAGAGATAAGGCATTTTTATTGGAATCTCGATAAAATACTTTGCTCTGCAACGTACTGGTAATGGACTGTGCTCAGCATTGTTAGAAGGTAACGCGTTGTGCTATTATTGTAGAAGTAAGTATTGTACTTGTGTCACGACACAATGCAACGTAATGCATAGTTTATTACACAATAATGCAATAGTTGTAATGATTGTCCTCTCTATCCATTTCTACCAGAAAGTTAGAGTGTAAAATTTATAGCACAAAACAATTCGGCTTCTACAGACTCTCACAATATATTAAGGCATCTCAGTTTTTTTGCTGTTCTTTCATACTGTCTTTCTTTTGTGAAAGATACACACGCAATTCCAGTGTGATAGTGTTGTACTGCTACATTGACGCAATCTTGAAGGAAAGGATTCAAATAATTATTTGTACAACAAAAAATATGCGTTAGAATTGTGTTCTACTTCGATACAGGGTTTTTCACACCACGCACATACAATTAATGAGACTGTATAAGCTAATTATGCAGGACAACAATGAAATTTATCTTGGACTGGTTACTTTTGTGTTTTTAACGTATCGTAATGTGGGACAATATCAGAATGTTATTTCAAATTATCTAATTGGTTTATATTGATATAGTTTACAGTTTTTAACGAATGAACTGTATGTTGAATGTACAATATAGCAACAGAAAGACGATGCAAATAATGATCTCTGCCGTTAGCGAATGAGGAATGACATAACACTATAAATTGGATAATTCAATATTGTTGAAAGGCTAGTCTCTAGACATCTTTTGGACCGTGGGAACTAAATGAGGAATCTCTTTACATTTGGAACGAACATAAATGTCTTTTCATGAATGGGGCTTTGTACAACATTTTGCAATTCCCAATATAAATGTACAAAACTTTCACACTTTCAACTTTGTTTCAAAAATGAAAATGCGATATGCATTGTTTTATTTGTACCAAGATTCAATAAAATTATGCCATCGCAAGTATATATGCATCGGAAAATTGAGATGAGAAGAAATAAGTACAAATTTTACTGTTAACTCAACCGTTGGTTTGTAAATATACTTGGAGACTCTGCATCTTTTAACTTGCTGCTTGTCGTCCGCTTTCACATCTGTTGCAAAAAGTTGCTTTCTCTTGGGTATTACGAACTGGAGTTAAGTGACATTTTTTTCAATGAATACCTTATAAATGTTCATTGTCAATGTATTTCACAGAATGTAATGTGCAGTTTTTTACTACAAAAAGTACAACTGTTAATATTGAGAATACTCTGTTTTATGCATGTCATGCAAAGTACAGCATTCATGTGAAAGAATCCTTAAACGTCCCTATTTATGCATTTACCACCATGTTTTTTACTTTTGAATCTGCATTACAGTATATGGGATTCACTTAATTAGAATATTTTGATAACATTCAAGGATAAAACACGTTCTAGTTGTTAAAAAGTGTTTTAAAATGAAGCCATGGTCTATGGCAAATGAAAAATTTAATGAAATATTTAATATAGCACACTACAAGTAACACTGAGGGAAATATAAGACGCGATCACATTCTGCTTATAAGTCCTGTTGTATTGCATGAATGTGTGAGGATGAAAACAGGAGAAAGAGAAGAACAGATATCAATGACAATCATTTAGTATAACGGGCTAAGCAAATAAATCAACTCATGACTGTCCCGGCTAGAGTCACGAAATCACGATTAGATCAAAATCAAATATTTTCACTGGCTGACTTGTGCCTGCCAGAAAATGTCTGAAAGATGCTCTTATTTTGTTATTCTTTTTCTTTACATCTTCCTCCTTCAGTATAGCCCTTGCACATACGCTAAAAAGGTATTCAGATATATATTTTATCATCATCATAGATTTAAATTTTAACTCATCATCATCTTTGTTATCGTTATGCATATACACAACCAGACTCAGGCATCATGTTATGTTCACCGGCATTGCAAACAACTGTCTTAATGCATTTTTCTCTTTCTCTGATTAACTACTGGCTTGGTAGCGATTTTTAGTGTACAATGCAACTGAGCGCCTGAGCCGGACAACATTAAATATAGTTAGTGCATCTATCCTAGTGTGTAACATGCAAGCTGTAATAATTCTTAAAAGTTCCAGCGGAAAACCGATTTCTAAAATACTTATCCTGCATGTGTGTATATATGAGTTTATAGCAATGCATTATCTTTCAATCTATTAATCACTGTTAGTATGTTATTTACGTACAGGAATGTCTATTGGACATCAAACTACATCCTGAGTTAACTACACTGAACAGTTTATTGATTTTATCTTAGTCCTATCAGTCTTTAAAGTCATTATCATATTCAACATTCAAAGATTCCTCGAACAAAGACAAAAGAACTCTTCGTTGTCTAAGAATAGTTAATACAAGTAAAATGAAAGCAAGATACTCCCAAAAGTAGCATCATCTACTAAATCATCTTATTTTAATCAATCCTTTTATTTCTGGTTGATTTCGTTCTGTACTTGTTTCTCTTTGCACAATGAAAGCCATTTTTCTGGTGAATTCTATTGTAAATACAATAAAGTATGTGTATTTTAATTTCTCATTATTTATTGTGCTGTCTGTAATTGACTTGTGGCAGACGTTTTAATAACAGTGATGGCACGCCAATAGATGTGTAGAGCCAAAGTTTTCTTTGAACACGAGCATTTAAAATAAATGAGGTGACTTGTGAAAAATGAATTCATGTTTTCCTTTTATATTAGCTCGTATATGTTTGATATAGTCTACTATTTACCAAATCCAAAATAAACTGTAACATTTAAAAGCTAAAAGGAATACGGACATTTTCTCGGCATTAGTATTATTTATTATTATTGTGCTATTATTATTACCGATCAATTCGATTGTGTCCTGGATTCAAATGAAATGGGAAATATCTTTGATTTAAATCTGGTATGAATGTCATGCATCATTTTCAGAACACACGATGAGAATGACGATAGCAAAGATACAATTTTTGCTGTTTGATGCAAAGTGTGTACAGTTCCGCCTCATGTGTTTATTTCTTATTGTCCATAAACTATCGTTTACGCGTGTGATGCCTATGTGTGCATCTAACAAGATGAAAACTGGCATATAAAAAGGCGAAAATACAATATACGCATTATATATTACAAATTCGTGCCGTCTGAGTCAAAGTATCTTTACTTCAATTAATTATGACAGGTAGAGCCCTTGTTGTAAGTTTCATCCCCATCCATATCTATATGTTATTCTCTGCATCTTCTTCACTCATCTCTTGAAATAGCCAACAATATGATTCCTGGGAAGATGGGAGAAACACCACTGCCATTATACCACCTCGTTTAAATATGTATCGATCGATTGCTGAGTGAAGATTCATCATCAGATGGTTGATGGATCTGTTCTTAGCATGACTTTTTCTTTTGTGGCGTAAGTTATAAAAACGACTTGGTTGTATCAAAATTTTTGTGGAGGATTGCCAGCTTGTACTTTTGATGATTAGAGGATAATATATGCTGCGATATACTTAAGTGTTCTTTTTGTGTTGCATCAAATCTTAAGTATTACGAATCTCCTCCCATTTCCCATGGATTATTTGCGGCTTCTGTCATATTCTCTGTATGAGATAAAAAAGAAATGCTTTATGCAAAGCAACAGGGCAGGAGGAAGTACTGAGTACTGACTGAGACTTATAAGCTATTGTCGGTCTTTGTGAGGCAACATGTTCAGCAATGCTCTTGTATCTGAACTGCAGTATTGGGGCATTTTGTGAGGACGATGTCAGAGGTCCCGTTTACCGACAATCGATGAATGAAAATTATGAAAAAATATTCTCTGCTTTGTCTTCTTTTCTCAAGTAATGCAGTCCACTTTTGCATCATTCACAAATGAATACTTTAATGGGATCTACGAGAGATTATTGCAATAAAAGTCGTGAATTTCTTTCCACATCAATGAACTAAAGTACTCTTTGGTGGACATTCATGATGGGATATATGATATCCGCCTTCACCTAAACGATTAATATATTGCAGACGTACATGTCATATTGGAATTTCGAGAGAAAAAAAGATTATTATTATACATCTTGATAATTATATAGTTTATTGAAACAGCATCCCACTAAATGCATACGCACAACACAACTATCATGAAGACAAAAAAAGTGCTTGTTTATGGTAAAATTGATAGATTGTTTGAAGGAAGTTGGGAGAAGAAAAAATCGTGCTCAATTTCTCATATTCCTATCTTGAAAGATTTTCTAATCCTCTTCATGATACTATCAGTCTTTCAAAAAGGAAAAAAAGAGGCAACCCTGAGATGATGATAATGTTATGATATTATTGTTAGTGATTAAAGAAATGAGGGAAATTAATGTGATTCTGTTGAAAAGTTGAAAGGTTTTGCGAAAAGAGCACCTAAGTATTCTGCTATTATTTTCTGTCAAAAAGAGGGAGTGAAATGGAAGCATGAACAATGAATTAAAAGTGAAGAGAGAGAGGGTACAAAAACATCTTTATCCATTAAGGGTAGAGACACTTTACGTCTTAACAAGACATGACATGAATTAGAGAGGACGATATTGTAAATGAATGAATTAAAATTAGGATCTCATTTCAAAATGAAAAATGAGCGTTTTGTTCTAATACTTCAACATCAAGCCATCCGTGTTCTCTATTATTATTACCACATTGTAGTTTCTAGTTAGAGAAATCAACAGATTGTTAGCAAAGATGGCTTGAGAAACTTTGCCTTGCTAATGTTTTTGTACGTATTTTGCGTAAAAACTGACATTATTATTGCTAATATGTGTAATGGAATTTTTTCTCTTGTTACTTTTTTAAAGTGTTTTTTTTTTCAATAAAAGAATAAGATTTTTTAAAAGAAACTTCAATGAGGTGAGCTTCCAATTACACTGTATTTAAAAATACAGTCCACGATTCTCTTTGTTTTACTCTTTCTTGTGTTTTACTGTCAATATTATTATCATATACACACTAGATTTCAAGTGGCTTCTTCTATAAGTGCAAGTGATTTGTGGGATGAGAGTGATGAGTTGACGGTGACTGAATACTGAATAGGAAAAGTCTGATGAAAGGTTTGTAATTCCTTCTGAGGTGGTCTGTAGCAATAATGCGAGTCAAGCATTTCTTTGAGGACTCATTCATGTGATGTGAATATTATGACGATAATGTTGATGATGATAGGATGAGTGTGAATATAACGCAAATTACAAGAGCTCTGAGAAAAAAGGTGCATTCAAAAAAACAGTACCACTTGCCAATAACAATGTAACAACAGCAGCACTACTATGATGACGATGATGATCATGTCATGATTAAGTGTCATGCTGTACATGACCGTCTTTGTGGGATTGTGTTGTTCATCTGCACGTTCTTTCTATCACTGTTTACTTTTTCTCCAAAAAAAAACTAAGAAAAAAGTGGTTTACTGCTCTTTAAACCTTTGTGCTTTGCTTTTCAGCCATTTTTTCTTGACTCTTTTCAATTTGCATTTGAAAGGAAATCAGAATTGAGTAACATGTAACAACTATATTTGAACCCAACTTTCCCATTGAATGACTTGTTTGTTTTTTAATGCATTATTCTGTACAACAACATTAGCAGCTATTCTAATACTAAATCTGCAAAAAGTTCCATCTTTAGAAACGCTGTTTTAGGAGGGTTTGCATAAATCGGTATGCATGTTGTTTCATACTACATACAAAATATGCAAACAATTAATGACATGCGTTCATTGTTTTCATTCCAATTTGTTCGCATGAAGTTCCTATTTATATGTAAAGAACGCGCGCAGTATTATGTGGATAATGTTTGCGTACAGTGATATCAATGCTTTTTAAAAAATTTAATTGCAGAATTCTGAATGTCTTTCTAGCTTTCTTTTATTGGCTATTTCATGTTTCCCCACAAGCTTGTTTTCGTTTTGTGAATGCAACTTCACTTGCTTACGCAATGTTTTCTCAAAGGTCTCGGGTTACCCACAATAAATTTATCATTTCACCAATTATTGTTCAGATCTCATGTCACCTTTGCAATAAAAAACTTTGAATGAAATACAAATAATTCCCGTTCTGCTGCTCGCGATTTAGCAATGTGATAACTTCAGCTTCAAAGTGCGGTATGATGCAATTTCCAATTACCACAATCAAAAAATGGCAATACCGTCATCCCTTTCGTTTCACCATCAATCTCTCAATAATTGACAGGGCAAATATTATGCCAACAATTCGGCTCTACAGATCCTTTGGCAAATTGCTTGTCATACAACATGTCATAAAAATTTGAGTCCGGCTTAGCTCCATTCATTCCATTTTTATTTATTATCAGCATCCTTGTCATCATTTTACAGTACAATCCTTTATTACGAAAAAATAAAACAATGGTATGGTATGAAGGTATGTCTTTAAGAACTCATCGTCAGTAGAAGAAAAAGTCGCCGCATTTTCATACTCTTATTATTATTCCCCATAAAATCAATTTTACAGATTTGTTTAAGATCTTATATATCAAATTCATGTTAATGTTTTGTGTACGCTTTTTCACCGTACAGCCTTGCATTTCATTTCATGAGAAAGAAACACATTTGCAGTGCACCACGAGAAAGCTCAGATATGATAGAGAATAAAAACAGAACAAATTTATGCGGTATGCTCCCTTATATGAGGAAACTATATAACCTCTATCCAATTCAATGAGGAGCGAGGAGGAGCTCTTTCATATGGCGAGCCAATCCTTCACATTACTCAGGCTGCTTAGCATTGCCACCCCTCTGGAGGTATGTCTACTATGAATTCCCCCTTCTACTCCATGTATTTTTGAAACCACAAAGAGGAATCTGAGCTGATACACTTTTAAGATACGTTTTACTATTTCCCAATGCTTATCGACTTACCCTTTTGCTTTGCGGTTACTGAGCATGAGCATCTTTGATCATCAAAACTTACAGCATTTATTCAACAAGATCATTTATACAATTCATACATGAAAAAGTTCCGAGCACACATGACAATAACGCAGCCAGGCTGAACAATAAGACGAGTCTTTTAAAAAACATCTTCTCCTTTATGATTATGACTCTAACGAATGCACAGATCTTCAGCAGAGTCGGTACTCTCACAGGTATAGCATGTATTATTATAGCGATAATGATGAGCATACCTTGGCACGTACTTGCAACTCTGTACATTGTATTGGAGAACAACCCCTTTTTTAACGCACAAGAATAATCAGTAGTACCTTAGCAGCTTGTTTTTCGTAGTGATGCATCTTCTTGTGCTTCATAGTTCAGTCACGCTCCAGACCGCATGGGGCATGTTCCTGTAGTTATACGTACGTAAAGTAGCGTCAGCAATTTTTCGTAATCTCAATACAGAATCGTCACCACCACACAGTGTATTGCAAAGGAAGAACGAGCTCTTCACCCTCTACTCTTGATGGTATCAAGTGGATGGAGAGGGTTTAGATTTTTGTCTGAACTTTCCCCGTAAATCTTGTAAACTGTTTCAAGGGGAGAATTACCTGCTTACTCTTCCTCTTAACGCTGCTCGTGTTTTGATTTTGTGACTTTTTGCTTCCTTTTTCTAAGCTGAAGATTTGGGAGTAGAAAATGTGAAGTTTGTTAAAACCACCGCATGTATTTGACCTTTACAAAATTGAGTTTTAAAATACTTTTACCAACCGTTCGTTACACTCGTTTTCGATGATTCGAAAGGAACTTAGCAATTTAACACATTTTTTTCATTCTAACTGGTCTTTCGTTTGAATGTCAGAGAGACAACTGAAGAAGTCATCATTTTTGTTAAATGTTACCTGTGTGTACGTTTCATACCCCCAAAATATCTATACTCACCACCAGCGTCCGTCCAGTTTGTCGATTGTTGTTTTACGACTACTTAGAGAATAAAAACCATTAATAAAATAAAGTTTTAATTTTGAAGAAATTGTGTACTTGTTTGCATACAATCAACACTGAACTACAAACAAGTCTTCAACAGCAGCAGCAGTGGCGTTTTTTTGGTGAGCCGTGTTGTGGGTTTTTATGATGAGAGTTAAAAGTTTGGAGTGTCAAGTCACGTCATAGCTCTGAGTGATTGATTGACATTTGACACTTCTTCAGTGGACTGCTAGCATCATCATCGTTTTGCTCAGCTACCCATGTAGCAGCAGAAGAAGTAGAAATAATACTCTTTTTTTAAAACGTAAAATTTTGTATGCAGTTCGCATCTCACGTCATCATCACCATCTTTTCAAGTCTCCCAAGAACAAACAGTGTGTACCCTACTTTGTTAAGTCTGCAGACAGAGAGCAGGGCAAAATACCCAATTACTATTATTGCTGTTATTATTACGGCAATTGAAGCGTCAAAAATTGTAGTCTTGTGTGTTTAAATATACGCGAGCACTGACAATGAATTGCTGTCCATTTCACTAGATTCTACTTTTATGTGAAATTTCTTGAGAGCGTGTGGTGTGGGGTCGATCATCGTCGTGGTCATTTTTTCTGAAGGAACAAAGTTATTGCGGGGCAAGCTCAAGCCGTTTGACAGCGCAAGAGTCTGAAGCATGACTTGATTTTTGCTGCTTTTTCGATTTTCGACCGTTTTGTCAGCAGCTGGCAAGCGTGTGCTAAAAGATATCAAAAAATTACTTTTTATTAGTGTTACGTCACCATGTGTTGACTAAATGTTGTGACTTGTCTCGGATATTCATCATTAATATAATTACACTTTTTTTCAAGAAATACGTGAACCATTTTACCCTGGAACTGGAACCGTAGTGCCGTTGTCGGCTATCCCTTTCAACTGTTTGTTTTAGCATCATTATCTCCTTGTCCAGCCTTGTTGGTTAACAAGTTTCATGAAAAATTGCAGATAACTAACTATATGCTGAGTGACAAGAAGAGTGAAACTGTTTCAAGGAACAATTAGGTAGAAACTGAACGCTTAACGAACTTTGAAATGAACAACTTCCAGAAATTTTTATTCTAAAAGTGAAGTTTGAACTTTGAGGAGAAACAAAATGTGAGAAAAACGTCAGCAAAGAATAATTTCGGTTTGATGAGAAAAGCTTAAGTGGATCGAGTCCGAAGAAGTTTATCAAGGAAGGAAGTTTTGTTGAAATATGCACCATCGTAGCAATTCCGGGATGCAGGAAGTCATCCAAATGTGCAGGTAAGAGAGGTTTTAGCATTATCTCATAAATGCTGTAATTATCGGATCATATCAAGTCACTTGTTAATATGAATAGTAGGAAAAATTTGTCACAAAATCTTGTGAGAAAATATGTCACAAAGGTTTACCCTTAAAACATTACACGAATTCATTTGCTACTGCTCACTATCATCACGTCTGCTGTTTATATCAATTCTTAATAGCAGTTAAACATGGGCAGAGTCAAAAGTTGCGCATGATTATTCACACACCATTATGCTCTGTCATGTGGGTTCATTAAATGATGAGAGTATCAAATTTTATTGTCTCAAAACACGAAATGTCATCGCCTACACATTGCACACATCAATGGTGTTAAAATAAGGTATGCATAATATGGCGATGGTGGCAATATTTTCTCAAGTTTCCAAAATTGCATGCAAGAATGCGGCTTCAAGAATTTAAACGCAAAAGCAGACGAAAAGGGTGTAACGAACCTGAAAATTTTCTAGGACACATTTCACACTTCATGTCATGCCATGAAAGTTCACAATGTGAATGCCTACAAAAAACCCTTTTGGTTTCATACATGGTGTCTGCGTAACTTATGGTTGTGTACAACTTGAAAAAATAGTGAGCTGCGAGAGTTCTGTAAGCTCATTGTCAGTATCATCATTATTTTGATTATTATTAAAAGCTTAGCACGTCGGTTGCGGACAGGTGCTATTAGTTTTGTTTTTGGTTCCCCCTCAACTTGTTATCTTTCCCTGTTATTATGTAGTAGTGATGAGGTACATAAACAAAACAATATTACACACATTATCATGTATTCTACAGCTATAATACGACATCACATACGGCTTCTATTGGAATTGCTCACTACCTCCAAAGAAAACCATTTGTTGCCGCTGCCTTTTCCTTATTATAGGAAGGGAAATGTGCAAAGTAAAGAACCGAGAGCTTTAGTCAACATATCGCGCACCACTACCATCGAGACAAATGAAGAACAGCCTTAAATCACGCCACGTAATTTTTCTCCATTTTTTGAAGTTCATAGCTCCATCATCATCTTGAACAACGGCAGACAAGAAGATATCATCATCATCATTTTTTCTTCTCGGAGAAAAATATTGCTGAATGGCAAAAGAACGATATTTCTTTTTTGGTATTTCCCCCAGAAAAATTATCTTTTGTTCTTTAAGAGAGTTGCCCAAAAGCTGAATAATAATATTTAATGGAGGTGGTGATGATGATGGGGGTATTGGTATTGGTGGTGGTGGATGAGTTACAATAAGCAAATGTGTCATTGCATTGTGTATCATCATTCCGTACTATATCATTGTCTGGTCGGGGATGTGAGTAACAACTTGCATTGCAAATATATATTTTGTAATGAAGCCAGGTATTGAACTGAAGGGGAAAATGAAAATTTGGTTTTTCATATTGATTATGAAGAATGAAGAAGGGTAATAGGGCAGGGCCATGAGATGCATACTTGATTCGATCAATTTTTTGAGAAAGACATTACAACAAGACCTTTACGTTTTTCACAAGTTTGAGCAATATTGAATATTGTCTGTATTCTGTACTGGAACGAAATGGTGGTAAGATGAGTTGGGAAACTTAACCGTAAGTTGGTCTTCTTATAACCACAAAAGTAATGTGCGTTGCAACGTCTGGGCTACATTTTCGAATGAAAAACCAGTCTATAGAATGCGAAAGGAATTTAGGATATTTTACGCCTTGTTAAGGTTAATCAATAGTTTTGGATTTGTAAAAAATCTTAAGAATATAATATACCATACCAAAGCTACAATTATTCAGGGAACAGTCTTGGAATTATCAGAAAGTAAAAGTTCAGATTAGACATTAAATGTCAGCAAAGTTTAATGTTGAGATCATGCATTTTATTTAGAATTGACAACATAGCCAATTTGTCTGTTTTCTATGTTCTTGCAGAGTCCCGACCAGACTCAGTCTTACTTCCAGCCCACTCGATTATTGTCTCATTGTTATATAGTCAATGAAGATTACATGATAGAAACATTCATGCATAATGCGTATTTTCAGTTTTGTTTGTGCTTTGTGTTATATTTATAAATGAACGCAAGTGGCAATTTTTCAAACACTGATAATTAGCATCTACTCCTCTTCATTGTTATCTAACAACTTTAAATCTACTGATATAATATTTCTGTCATTGTCGTAAATGTGGGATAAGACTAATGATGATGGTACCCTGCAGGGGACAATGGTCTTGTCCCTCATGCTGGCCAACCACTTACTCTCATTATTAGCATGCATAAAGCAATGTGCGCACATTCTGAACTTGAAAAGATTGTAGAATTTAATAAATGTCTTTGAAGGTAAAATCACTATTTTGCCTTGTAAAACACGATAAGCAAAAAGCTTTTTGATTTCCGTATGTAACGCTGTCCAACCTTGCGTATTTTGCCTAAGTACTTGCTTACCTGCTTCCGCTGCGCAGGTATGTATAAATAATTATGAACGAACTCTTCATTTTTGCTGTCCACAATAAAAAAAATCATGAAGATGACGATATAGAACTGTATGCTCTTTCAATCGATACTTTTCATGTGTCCGTTCCTCCTGACAAGTTATGTGGACTATGGCTGTGTGTTAGACACATTTGCACAACATTTTCTTCTCATTACAATCCCAAACAGAGATGATGTCATGAGAGGCTTTTGAAGATCTTCTTCCTAATTAGTATTCCTGGCCAAAACTCTATTCATGCTGAGCTCATATAGAAAAAGAAAAACAGAGTTACAAGTTTACTACTACGAGGGAAAGGATGATGAGGCGTGTGTGTTTTCTTGCAGCACCAATTCAATACCAAAAAGCTAAAGCGTAATCATCATCATCAAAATTTTTTATACTTATTTCTCTATCAGCGATCTTCTTTAGAGCGCACCAACACACACACAACTCTGAAATCAAGTATCGACAACATTCAACATTTGAAGAAAAGTAGAAAAAATGTGGAAATAATTGAAAAACAGGTAAATTATGTCTCTTCTTTTGTATTTGTGATGGATATATGGTGTATAATTTGGTTAGTACAAGTGCATTGCTCAGATTCTGTCTTTTGGGTCTATCTATATATGTTCGCTCACGTAGGTATCTCTGCCTCTTTGCCTTCTCATTATTTTGGATAAAAAATGATAAAAGAAGGAAGGCGATATTATGATGAAAAAGTAGAGAAAAAACGTACACACACTTTGCTGAACTTTGTGCGTTTCTTTTTTATTTGCTGTGTAAAAATGCTTCTTTTTCTCTTAATCTTGGTATGAAAAAGTTAAGACGAAAAACATGATAAAAAATGAAAAATGTTTCTCAATACATGAAATAATAAAAGTTGATATACGCACAAACAGGATCATTACCGGTAATTCTCTTTTGATAAGTGAAGATGTAGAGATATTAAAGTCTTTATTATTCTCCTGTGTGTCACACTCATTATATCACGGTTCTTCTAAACATTGTGTATTTTGCATTCAAAGCAGGACATCATTTAATTGAGCTTCAATATACATATATATTTTATTTGCATGATCAATATACGATTAATGTTATTTAGCATACAGAAGACATAAAATATTTGGTGAAATGCATTTATCAAAAAATGACTTGAAAAAAAAAAACAGTAAGCATTCTGATTATCATTATTTTTGTGAAAGGGGAATTGGGGATGACAGAGAAGGGCAAGTAGTAAGTTTCGGAAACACTTGCAAAAATACTTATCAGAGTGTGATGAGATTAAGGTTTGCTGTTAAATTGAAAATTTGGCTTGTTTCGTAGTGCCTGTTGGTTTAGACAATGCCGTAGAGCACCTGATTATTTATTAATAACTTGTGTAACATCTATTATTGAATCTTGTTATATTTGCATGGAGTTGATTTAACCATAAATGGTGCAGAATTGGTATTGTACATTATTGCACATGAAATGTTTTGTAGGTTTTCTTGCGTTTTTAAAAAATATAAAATAAGAAAAAGAGCTAAAGTTAGTGTAAGCATGAATTTGGAGTGTTTACTGTCAAATTTGCATTCATATCGTAGTATATGATTATGATGATGTGAAGAGGCGAGAAGGGCAAATGAGAGAACGGTCACCCTGGTTGAATTGAATGAAAAAGCGCATGCTAAATTTCGATGATTGAAAACTGCTTTTTGGCTCTTTTTCTTGTACATTCTTGTCTATTATATGCAGATTTGCATTGTTGAACTGGTCATAAAAAAGCTAATCCATAACAATCAAATCATAAATAGAGTGTCTAGGCAGATAGGCGCATTATAGGTAGGGAAGCGAAATGAGTGGAGAACATAGCATCAGCCTCAGTCAATTAACTATGCAGCCAGTGCCACAACAAAAGGTGTTTGTAGTATAATTCAGGCACCTGCTATTATCGTAAATATTTTTAAGAGCAAAAACCGGAATCCTAGTTGTCAGGCCACATAAACTAACTACGCGTCCATATATCTACCTAAAACTCACTTTTATCCAGCTTGGCTGTACGCAACATCTCAAAAAACCTATCTCGTTATATGGGTTCGGTTTAGTTTCGCTGTACATAAACACCTTGTCCGTATACTGAGGAATCGCATCCGGGTATTACATCAACGCATAAAATGGATTTCTGCTCCATGATGATGAGTTTTACTACTTTGTACTCCTATCAATTATTGCATACACAAGCTGATGATTATATCATCAAGATATATGCCAAAGCTTAGCCAGCCAGTCATAATCACCATCAATTCTCCTCAGAAAATGCTGGATGCAAAGCGTTCACTTTTGTATTCATTATAAACAGCTTTTTAAGAAGGGTAACTTACTCAAACCGAGCATTCAAACGTCTTTGACTCTTGACGAGGATCGTAACTTGCAATACTGTTAAGAGTTAATAATAATAGTAATAATCGTTTTCATATCATCGTCGCCGTCGTCGCCAGCTATCTTTCTTGTGATATAATTTATCCCACTAAAGTTGTTCCCTTTATCATCATCATCGCCATCACCTCTGGTCCAGTAGTAGTGGTGTTGATTCCGATAAGACCATCATATCATGAATCCTTTTCCCACAGTAATCATCGTCATCTTGATCTTGAACATCACAAAAGCCAAAATACCACAAAGATTAAGAACAAGGATGCATATTTAGATTGAAAAAAGTAGTGTACGATATCTTCCCTGCGAGACTCATGGCGTGCATACAGACTGGGCTGGAGTGCATATTACAACATTATTATTTATACGATTATTAAATAAGAAACAAGTTATCTTCACTTGAATGATGTTGATCAGGTCAACGAGCAGGTAATATAATAGGGAGCAAATATGTATTAGCTTGTAAAGGTGTAGTAAGAAGATAAATCGGTATTCGTATATTCATAAAACATACACTTTACTTGTTGATTCTTCTGCTTCATTTTTCCGTTCACTTGTCTCCTCGGATGAGCTGAGGGAGGCAAACTGAGGCGGACTGATAAAAAGGAGTAATTAACTGTCTCAGTTGGTGGTGTCAGTTGTTTTAATCATTTATACCCTACGAGGCTGAGCCACCATCAGAAAATTTGAATAGGCAAACATAATAAAAGTACAAGTGTAATAACAGGTAAAATCTGATTTTTTAAAACTGAGAATGATTTCACCTACGCAAACCACTGAGGTTCATTATCGTCATAAATAAACATACCTTTATGAAAAGTTTATATGCAATCAAGAAATAAATTTTTCCGCTGACAACACACAACTTCGGTTGTTTTTCTGAGTTAATGATGAAGTAAAATTAGGCTGAACCCATTACGAGTTAGCAAATCACGAGTACATCGCTCTGCATTTTTAAGCAATACCATTCTTTGCCACAGTTGTGTCGTTATTGTGCAATTTTCAGAATGAATGCCCATAATGCATAATAATATTCTTACTGCTACACATGTATTTTGCTTTAAAAATATTATTTAATCATCATACATTAACATCCCAGAAAAGACGCGGAAACCGTTGTTTCAATTCACATTGGAAGTCAACTGCGCAGTGTTTTCTTTAAAAAGTATTCACACAGGCTTCAAGCAAACATGCCAAATTCGGATTATTGTCAGCAATAAAATTATAGCTCAATCTCTGACATTTAAAGGAAGTGCCACTCACTCGGCAGTTGTTGGTTGACGTTACTTTTCTCATTAGCAGGTTGATGATGATGATGACAATGATCATTGTACAAGTTTAATTTGTCTCGCTTGTTGTACTGAAATGCTTCAATTCATGCATGCAAAAAAGTTAACATTTCTGATAGGATGACGGTGATTTGATAACTGTACTTACACCACGCGAGTCACAATTAACGGTGCTACTGCTGCTGTTGTCAGTGATGCTAGAAAGAGAAAATGGAATATTTTAGAGCAGCCCTTGTCCGACTAAGTCAAAAGCATTCACAATTTTTCTTATTGCATTCAAAAAGTATACTCAATACCAGCATATATTCTATGAAATTGCCATATTATTCATGAATATGTTGTAGGTGAACGAACTTCTCACCTACACGCATGCTCATGGCTGAAGCAATCTTCCTTTTGTGTATAAGTGGGACAAACGCTAATTTATAATATGACCATAAAAACTTCATCAACAAAACAAAACAAGCATCTTTGGTGCATATTATCTGGTTAAAAGAAGGATGACAACTTCTCCCTGCTTGCACGCCGGTTTTGTATTAACACATTTATGAAACGTCCTAACAAATGCAGATAGCAGATGTAATAATGCCTGGCTATATCATGCATGACCACTTTCTACTTCATCTTGCAACTTTCGTTCGATCACTGCACAAAAAAGTTGGTCAAAATGTATTCTTGTTGTTGTTGTTAAAGTTGGACAGGTTCATTGACACAACTACCAATTCTAAGTAACAATTCCGTCAAATTTTCTTTTCTTTACTGGCTTGGATGGTGCATATCCGTTAGTAGCTATGAAGGCTTCTCCATATGAGGTTCAAACAGCAAAACCGCGCTCCACATTTTAATTACTATTGCTAAGCCGAATGGCTCACTGCTAGCCACCTTAAGTTTTTATCAAGTTTCTCCTTTTTACACCGAAACCGACTTCACCGTAAATTCACCAGTTGGAATAAAGTTAAGGAAAAAATTGACCGTGTTTGGCTAGCAGGACAATTCGGTTGGCCTACTGTTTACCAGTTTAGACCTCTTAGGAGACTCCGTTTGTTCAGTGATTTAAACTACCTTTTCTACTTCTGTGTTAGCCGTTATTTTATATTCAGTTGAAAAAAGTTATTCCATGTGCATTGTGCTAGACGATTCTAATCTGACCATACACAGGTTTTTAACTTATACACAACTTATAATCTACATTACGCACAGTTACTCCAAGGTTTGCATGTTTTCGGGATAACTTGCAGGGGCAAAGAGAATTATGTGGTTCCCATTTCACGTAAGTTAGTCTTTACATATATATTGAATTATGCCGAGTTGCCTTATTAAAAACTGGCAAGCAATAGCTAAACAGTTACTAAAAATATATGTACATGTAGGATAGAGCATGGGATGGGTTAACCCATGATACTGTCAGTGAAAAAAGTAGGGTGCTTTGCTCCTTGGTTCGAAAATGCTTATTCACAAGTTTCAGTGAAATTTCCAAATATCTGACATAGAGCATGAAAACTCAATCCACGTGCATAGGATGAATGTTAAATGAATTAAATTTAAGATCAGCCCCTCCCACCAAACCCCCAGGGGAACATCCTTATTTTAAGTCCTGTCACCCAGAAAATTCGAATATATATGAAGACTGGATCAACCAAACGAAGTCCCAGAGAAGAGCACACCAGTCGCAGAGAAGAGCATAAGTCCCCAGAGAAGAGCACCATTCCACATAGAAGAGCAGCAGCTCTCAGAGAAGAGCTCCGGTACCCAGAGAAGAGCAGCAGCTCTCAGAAAAGGGCACTGGTCCCCAGAGAAGAGCACCGGTCCCCAGAGAAGAGCACCGGTCCCCAGAGAAGAACACCGGTCCCCAGAGAAGAGCAACGGTCCCCAGAGAAGAGCACCGGTCCCCAGAGAAGAACACCGGTCCCCAGAGAAGAGCACCGGTCCCCAGAGAAGAGCACCGGTCCCCAGAGAAGAACACCGGTCCCCAGAGAAGAGC
>JAQIXX010002359.1:0-25134 GCA_034700605.1 Willowsia nigromaculata
ACAATGGTGATCCCCGTCGTGGTGACTATTTGAGGAGGTCAAGGCTGTAGAGTCTGTAGTGGATGATATATTACGATGATTGCCAGCATGCGGCCTTGTGAGATGAGCTTTCGTGGGAATTGGTGGATGTCTGTGGTGGTTGTGATTTAATGATTCCAGTGATGCGGAGCTATTATGAGTACGTTCCGTAGTGCAAATATCCGAGATTTCCCTGATCTCCAAGTCTTCTGTAATATTTAAAAAATTAAAACCCCTTTTAGAATTTAAAAAATCCAGCACATAAAAACTTTTGTATGCATTCTATGAGTTTCGATCACAGAATGACGTTGAACAAGTTACGTAGGTATACACAAAAAATTGAAGAGTGCATAGTGCATCGAAGATGCATGGGAGAGAAAACCGAACAAAAAAAAAGATTGTTTGAAAAGGGGGTCTAAAATCCTGCAGCATCTTCGTATAGCTCGCATAAAAATCGTGTAAAGCAAAAAAGGAAATAATGAAAAGTTGTTTGCTGCAACAAACCTTCACTCCCATCCAAGCTGTAAACACGGTCGGAGACTATGCCTGAGGTGGTGTTGGATGAGGCGTTGCTGATGACAGAAACTCGTTGATGCTCACTAGACTCTCCAGTGAGTAAAAGCCCATCAGCCCATAACGATAAGTCCAGCATCTTGTTGTCATCATGCTTGGTGGAGGAAAGTGTAGAGTTACAACTAGACTCGCCACCGGTACTACTCAGAGAGGACGCTTTGTGACCATTCCCGTTGTGGTGGTTATGATGCTGTTGGTCTGAGGATAGAGAAAGCTTGCCGTTCAGGGGAAATTGATGTGTTGAACGACAAAGCAGGAGGAGATGTCGGGGGACTAGCTCGGATGGCGCAGTGAAGGAAAGTTTCTGAGTTGAGCCCGACCATGGACAAGGGACTCCTCGAATCTCAAACTTTTTTCTCTGGAAATTCAAACATAATTTTTAATTGCCATACATGGATAAATGAATGTGGTATAAAGTATACGCATGATAGATTAAATTGTACCTCAAAATAAAGTTTGGTTATATTAGCCCACAAAAATGTAAATCGTGGTTGATCAGGGATTTCATATGCACCGGAAGTATTCTGTAGACAAGCAGCAATGAAAATGATATTATTTCAAAACCGAAATTTTACAACAAAAAAATGTCAACATGAGGTTACCAAAGTGTACTTACATGATATATTTCTATCCCTTTCGGAGTCACTCCAATCCACGCTGGAGCATCCTTTCCCTCTTTGGTCTTTAGTGTCATTCGGAACACGTGCATGTTGTATTGTGGCATCACAGCACGAATAAAAGCCAAACGAGCTTGTTGCTGGCTGAGTCCAGCACACGCTTGGTGGGAGCGATGCAAAGATGGGCCAAGGGTTGATTTCAAAGAATGAGTCCATCTTGGCATCTCTTGACAAGGTCTCCAGTCCCCAAGTTCTGACTGTAAAGCGTACGCTACCGTTTGTACAAGATTCGCCACTGTACATCGTGGAGCGGCGATTAAATTTTGTCTTAGTTGTAAATAGTAGTGGAGTAACGTTACGACATCACTGTAAACAAAATAAAAATTCAAATATTGAATAGTGCATAATTATGTGCATAATTTATGAAGAACATAGAACATCTACTCTCTATTCCGTCAAACAACTACATTCAGTTCAAATTCGTTACAAATTCTTAGAATTGTACGTGTGTGTATTTATGGCTTATTGAACTCGTTAAAGTTGAGCATGCTGTGCTTCGTGCACCCCTGTGTGTCATACGTCAAAATTTGAAGACAAATGATGGTGGAGGGTTGACATTAGTGATCATTGATCACCAATAGGGCAACTTGTACTGTCGAATCCAACAGATTGATGCTGAATACGTATATCAATATCCGTTTCGTTTCAGTAACAGCATGTTATTGAACCATAAAACACGTTGATGTGTCATAAACTAGTCATATAGTCATTCATTCATATGCATACCGCTTTGCCATCTAAAGGTGAAGCTGATGTCACAAATATTATTTGCATTTTTGAAAGGTAAAAAACAAAAGGTCAGTTAAAGGTCTTATTTTTGGTCTACCTACGTTTTTACAATCAATCAAGTTAAATTCTTGTCTGACATTCATAGAGCATAACTTTGGGCACCATCAATTGATGAGTGTAATAAAATGAAAGCTTTTAGTGGCACGTATGTAGCGCTGCCTTTTTTATCCATGCATACTAAACGATTCATAACACACGATGTCAACGTCACATTTGTCCAAAGTCACACCACAAAGTCATAAATTTTGTTTCCTTCTGAAACCCTTTTGTGAGAGGAGAAAGGAAGTGGTACAGGTAGGAATAACAATGCTATTGGTATTACTCATAGGTGTCAAAAAAGATTTATGGATTTTTCACATTGTCAGTATCGTCACATCGTACAAGTTCTAAGGTTGCATTTTGTCACTTCTCTTTAATCATTACACGTGGAATACAAACATCCGTTTATTTCGTAGTCTGTTAATTAAACTATGAACTACTGCAAGGAAATCAGTGGTTAACTTACAAAGTTTGGGGTAGTGTCTCCAGATAAAAATGTACCCGGACATAAAGGACAAGCGCAGGCTTATTTCTTTCCTGTGAAATAAAAAATAAAACAAATCATTAATTTCGTATAAATTCTCAAGGCTTTACATAATTCCATCATCAGAATCATGGAAGACGCCAAAAAAGCGTTTACAAAATGATGTACTATAAGCATGCATAATTCAACAAAATAAAGCTTTGCATTGACTTGGCTTGAATAATACATATAAATTCTTCCTCCAGGCACACTTTAATGGATAGTTAGAAACCAAAGCTGAAGGAAAATTCTTCTGGAATACTGGTATGTAATAGCAGTGTACTTTTATTGTGGTCCCTGCGTAAAATATACATTTCTCGCGACTGGACTGAGCTACA
Source organism: Willowsia nigromaculata (assembly GCA_034700605.1). Classification (NCBI taxonomy): domain Eukaryota; kingdom Metazoa; phylum Arthropoda; class Collembola; order Entomobryomorpha; family Entomobryidae; genus Willowsia; species Willowsia nigromaculata. The sequence continues at coordinate 2,958 of JAQIXX010002359.1, forward strand.
GCACTTTGGTACATTGATCACCGTAAACGAGCAAAAAGTTCAAGGTGCATACGCACACATACCAAGTCGTTAATGCAAGCAACCGAACATTTTCTTATCATGATCATCATCATCAACACAACTCTTAAAATGACTTTAAGCATGCCCTTCAACTTTTCAGGTTCAGATTGGCGTATAAAATGTTGGTGGACCGTAAGGCATCTATACGATGCTGCCACAGGAGATTCCTGATGATGATCATCATCATCATCATAATCATCGTCATGATCCTTCGTCCAACCTTTTTTTCTTGGTTCTTCCATCTTCTAGTTTTTCAAGCAGAAGAGCAAAGGACTGCGAGGGAGACTGAGGCAAGATGTAAATAACAGTGAATTATAATGGATATTATCTCTCTAGGATATATGCGCAACCATCCACGATCCACGCCACGCTCACGAAGAGGAAAAGACGAAAAAATGGATGAACAATATAACATCCCTACAGCAGCTTTAGCTTTACATCGAGACGTGAAGATGGAAAAAGTTTCCTGTCATTTCTGAAAAACGCCTTAGAAAATAGCTGGAGGCTACAAGTATTATTTTCTTTCTCAACTAAAAGATTCCTCACTCTTTCCTCAACCTTGTGCTATGTAGGTTTGCTCGTTTTTCCTATTTGAATTATTATTATTACCTGTATGATACTTTTCATGTATTCAAGCTCGTCTGGGCATTATGCAATGCATCAATCTTTCCCCATTATCATTTTATTTAACATTTTACTACGATTTCAACTTAGCGGACTATACAGTGTGTAAAAGCATGATTAGCTGTTTGCATCAAAAAACCACATTGGAGTTTCTCTTTACAAATGATCCAGCCAACCGTTCATCGATGATATTACATAAGTCAATCTGACACCGGTGACATACAAGCACCCTGCAGGGAAAGAAGAAAAAAATCTGTTGCTGCTTGCTTTTGTGCTATCAATGCAGTTGAGCAAAAAAGAGGGATTATATTATTTTATGTATATATTTTTCTTATCTTCTAACCCGTGCTTCAATGCAAAATACCTCAACACATACTTGTTTTTGTCTTGCAAGACGCTATACGAACCTGCTCTGACTTTTGAGTTTGATACGACGGACGTTATCAAGCAGAAATCCCCAACATCATATTTATGAATATCAATCAACAAAAATGATAGTAGAAAAGGAATAAAGTAGGAAGCTCACAACAATAAAATCTACCTGCAAGTATTCTATAAAACCTTATTGTAATCGTAGTCCCAAAATACTTATTCATTTTATTATTATTTTTTCTATGAAGCGCTTTTATATTGTGTAATGCAATGTTCATCGTGGTTGTAGTAAAACACGTACATTCGTACATACAAGAAAAGAATTTAAAGTTTTTATAAACCTAATACGCACATGAAGATGACAAAGACGTATGCATCAGAGGAGAAGGTATTTGTTCAAAATAAAAATCCGAGAGAAACTTCTTCAGCCGGTTTTATAATAATATAACAATCATATATAATGATTGTACAAGATATACAACAATCATTTCATTGCCTTTTTCATCGCTGTTTGGGTTTGTAAAGTTGCAGCATTGACGATAAGACGTTGAAATTGGAATGGAACTTGAAGGGAGAGAGAGAGAGAGGAACGAGGTGTTCAAGTTTGTAAGAAACAACAAGGAGCAGAAGACAAAGAAAAAAAAAGAGAGAAATAGGCGGACGCACCTTGTACTCAGATATGTTATAATGGAAACGAATGAAGCTCGTAAAATTTTCAAAAGGAAAGTAGCTACCGGAATTGAGTAGAATTTAGCCTGCGGGGATGATGAAGCCTTTTTCTCCTGTATTTACATCGCTATTCGCTTTTTATAATAATAATATACGATGTTGATTTTCTTTTACACTTTATCTTATCTACGATACGCATACCTTAGAATTTTTCATAGATGTAAGGCTGCCGGGAACCGAAAAATATGCCTACAACCAGGTTTATACTGAGTATATAAAGCTTATATCTTTATTTTTAAGCTATCATTGAATTAATACCTCTACTTTATCTGCACTACCAGTTTCCTAGTGCCTTCAACGTACTTATTCGATTGTTAATACGGGATCCCTGTCCAGAGATAAAGGATTTAATGGGGTAAGATGAGTTTCTTCCAACACAATTTTTGGTTTCCTTCTATGTCAATGCTATAGTCAATAATGCACAACAATTCCACAATAAGCGCAATAACCGTAAAAGCAGTTAAAATAGTTTTAAAATTGAATTTTCTTCAAAGAAAATGTGACGTTTCGTGTCTGGCTTTGAGTATTAAGGGTATAGAGTCCACGCATGCATGTGTTTACAAATAACACAAAAATGAATAAGGGTACAAGGATAGGGTTGTCTGTCTACCCAAATTCAGTGCTGCATTCCGATTGAATAAGATAGCCTTGACGAAGGACCCTTTCCTTCTGTTGATTTGAGCTGGAATTTTCTCAAACAATTTCCCCCCTATACTCCGGCTGCTTACCATCTGCTTTCTATGAAATTACTCTCTGAGAAATGAGAACAGGGACTTGTTCCATCAGGTCAGGTGTTTAAATATGACTGAGTATATTGGACACAGGAATCTCTAAGAAAAGGGCTGAAGAATAATATCCTTGTATTTTTAAGGGTTTAATTCCACGAATAAAAATGTTACATTGCAAACCTAAGTTGAAAATCTATCTTGTATTTCCCCTCTTTTACATTATTCGATTAGTCTATCATTCAACAGTGATTGGTTATCTTGCACGATTACTAGAATATTGTGAGAACCCCTTTCTTACAAAATAGTGAAAAGCAGAAAATCACCGGCTGGCCGGTGATAATTGGGGTTGGTGCCAATGTCGATCCGTTTTGCAAAGTTTTGTTTTGCACGAAACATTCTTGTTATATCCATGATTCAGAGGCTAGGAATTCTTCGCACTTCCTGTTGAAATGCGGTTGAATTCCTTTCTTTAAAATTCTGGGGATTTCACATCCTTCTCAACTTTTAAAATCATATACTCCTTCTTAGCAAATATTTGATGGCGCCCCTCTGTAAGTCTGCAGACCAGAACATTACATGAATCAGTTTAGACATTGCATGTCGATGTCAACGTATTATCCCACATAATTCTTTGTTAAAATATGATGCGCTAAAAATTACATTGTTCTCTGTATTTCGTCTTCCATGACTGTTCCCAGTTCTTGAGATCCCGAATTCGCCAAAAATTTAAAATCGAGTTAAATGGGAGATGATGTCAACAATTTCCTTCTTATCCGCATTCTTACATTTTGCAATAATAGGCACACTTTATGTCCAACAATATTCGTATAGAAAAGTAGACAGCAATAATCAAATTATTATTATATTTGCTACATCATCTGAAAGAGGTATATATGGGCTTGGTGTAAGTTGTTTGCTACTATCCTCAATTTATGGCACATTATTTCATTAATAAAGTTGACGTGCATACCCATACAGATGGGTTGAGTCCATTCATCAGTAAACTTCACTGCAAAAAAAGCAATCTGTGCGCATAGGAGCACATTAGCAATGCAAATTAATTTTCAAAGTTGCTTGGCTTTTGGCAAGTTTTTTTTTCTCAGCCTGTAGTACAGAAATAATTGAAGAAATGCAATAAATATGCGTTGAAAATATGATGAGCACTGAATTGCAAGAATGAATGGAAAATCTATAGACCTAGCTGTAGTGCCAACCCTCATTTTACAGTGAAGCATTGAATACTATGAGCGTTAATGTTGCTGTCCTTATATGAAATTATCATTAACTTTATGTTGCAGGATTTTCATAACGAACCAGGTATTGAGGGAACACTCATACTCATCATGATGCGGCATGAAATTTTCTTCGAGAAGGATTGATATTGATAGATACTTAAATGCTTGAACCATCTTGCTGTCATTCGTTTCAGTATATTCTTTTAGATGACTAACCTTGTAAATGATTGGTAAATTACTTAACTGTAATGGTAGTGGGATCCATTATCATTATCAGTACATTCTTACTGTTTTAATAATCTAACAATTTGTGCAGGTACATGACCTGTAAAGTAATCTTATCCAAGTCAAAGTAGCATGTTTACAGGTCCTCATTAAATTTGCAGCAAAAACAGTAACAAAATATGCACTTAAAGCGCTACTGATCTTTCTACTTTATAAAGGACATCAAGATATAATAACGAAATTTACAGAAAATGGTCATGCTATTGGGACATAATGGACCCGAAGTTTCATTGATGGTATGATAATGATTACATTGCCTTTACATGCATGCATATAAAATACGTGAACTTGAATGTTTGTCATTTCTATGGTCCGGTCTATGATCCAATAATGATTTGTAGTAGTGCTGCTGTTTTGGTGCAAATGAAGGACAACCCACATTATGCAATTAAATTCGTACTCATACAAATTAATTAGGCACTTTGAAAAACGGCCAGGTAAAAACATCAATGAAAATGGCAAAAATCGTCCCTCAATAACTTGATTATTGTTACTGCATATTTGGTTAATACGTTTGTATTACTATTGGACAACCTGAAGATTGACATACTTGAGGTATTTTGGTATTTTGGCACCAAAGGCTCTTATCTGTTGTAAAATATAGCAGTTAGCACAACGTTCAAATCCTAATTTTGCAAATGTTTAGAATAACAAGTCGCTGAGGCTAGCACATTCACGTATAACGTAAATGAGAAGTGCACAATTGCTTTTGATAGTGGGTACTAAAAAGATACACAGGTAATATTAGTTCTAATCATTTTCAAAATGAAGACAAAGAGTACTACATGCTGTTAATATTTATGAATTGAGGGGAAATGTGATGGCGCCTGTCAAAAGATTGTTTTCGACGAAAGGTATGTTAAGGTGAGAACATGAAATGTGTGAGATGAATTTTAAGTATTAACTGACGTTTTGCCAAAAAATGAGCAGCAACTCCGTAGTACATATTGTGAGACCTTTAATTAATCCATACAGTTTTGATTTATGAGAGAAAAAATTCCATTGTACATCTATCTGCAAATTATTTATAAGCTAATACTAATTTAATAGAACTAAACTTCTGGAGATGAATTTTGAATAGTTTCTACATTTTGTTTTTGCACGTTTTGTAGTTGGATTTTTAATGTGCACAGCACAGTATATGTTGGAACTTGACTGTTTTACTGTTTTCATATAACTTCGTAGTCGTAATAATTGCACTCTATTTATACTCTAATTGGATAAAATTAGGATAGGAGATGCTCATTACACTTTGTCATTCGTCAAAAGCTGTTATAATTTAGAGTGGGTAATCAACAATTCGATCCGGAATTTGGAATATAAAAAAACTCACGACATAATTTAGTTTAATAACTTTTATTAACACTGGATGCATACGAATAGACTCTCAACAATAGTTCAGACCATCATACCACCACTTTAATTGTAACATAATAATACTCAAGTCCAACTTTACAATTATGGTTCTCAGCATGACACAATGGTTTACATATGGTGAATGATGCTTTTATAATCTAGTGTACCGATACCGAATGTCATTTAATGTACATTTCAAACAAATCTTAAAAATTATTTTATATTTTGTGGTTGAACCAAAGGTATAGGTTTCCTCAGTAGAGCCTCATTCATAGCCTCATAGATTCCAATAAAAGATTATAACTCTGATAGTTGTGTATTGTGGTACTGTCTGCTATATAAAGTACATTATATAATTGATGTAATTTGAGGGAACATTCATATTATATAACATGATACAATGTAAGTTCCTAGTACCAAGGAATTCTCCTGATGAGCGCCATATTATCCAGTCATTATTCATTTACTACAAGAGAATAATGCAACGAGCATTGTATACGACAGCACGCAGCCATCATTTTAAAAATTACTTTCCAGCATCATCAACTCGGAGCAAGCTTGTCATGTCTTAAAAAACAGGAATAAGGAATTATCCATGCGAGATTCAACACTGGAAAAGGGTTTATGTGAAGTTTAGATGAGTTCATGCGTACATACATTGCGTACCTACATAGAATACAAAAAGAAAGGAATGCTTGACATGACACGTATTGAGATAATGAAGGAGAAGAGACACTACTTGCTGTCTATTATGTGTGGTTCGTGGAAGAAACATTTTTGTCCTGCCTTAATTTCATCATCGCGCCATCTAAAAATGCAACTAAAATAACCCAAGTTTAAGTAGTGTACATTTACACAAGCTTCCCCAACTATCGGTCATAAAAAATCAGAGTAATCACTGTAATAACAGTAATAAGATCGTGTAAGAATACACAAGGGTAGAAAGTACACAAGTGATGAAAAAATTGTAGGTTTTCAATTTTTCCATTGTCCAGCAAATAGCATTTCTCCAAATTACATTTTATTCTTTTAAAATTATCACAGAGGTTTTGGTTGAGACATTACAATTACAACGTTTACGGGGAAATGCCAGTAGTTCTTTTTCTGTAGCCTGTAGCAAATACTTGTATAAATTCCATCAATATGAATGTTAGAAGTGAAATAAATCTTTCATTGGAATGTGTGCACGGATTCAAAATTTATTTGCAACGTATCTTTTGTCGAATGCTAATGCTTGTCCATAGGGCAAAAGATACAACGGCCAAATTCCTTTGGCAAATTGAATACTTTTCAAAATTGTGGACATAATTCCCTCCATACAAGTCTTTATCGGATTTTAACAATCCAATACTGGTCATCCAGGAATTTTTTCGGTTAGCAGTGTGTATAATATGAAGTAACTAAGATTTTCTTAAGCTTTAGTATCTCATCGTAGCTGACCATGGTTGACGGTCCGGTATTTTAGATATATCACAATTGTTAAAGTTACGATTCATCTCTTGCATCCAACTATACTGGCGTTAAACGATATGCTAATATAATGGATGGGTACGTAAACTCACGTAAGCATCAACCAATCCTACGCCAAACATCAAGTCCACTTTTATTATAGCCATACTATTCTCCTCTTCTGCCATCATCGCACAGAAAACATGTCGGGTGTGTTGTTGGAAGTAAAGGATTGATGTCTATACTGATACGAAAATCTTTTTGCCTCATGCGTGCATTTTATAGCGTTTAGAAAACTTGCTTTCTCAGTTTGATACGAAAGAATGGTACTGGTGTAATGACTTGAATTGAAAGAACATGCCTCTATAGAATATACATTCGATACACAGAGATTCTTTCAGTGAATGTAATATTGAATTCAAAAGAATTACAGAAGATAAGTATGTACGCGCTTCTTTCAAGGTATGTAAATAAAATGGCCTCAAGTCATTTTCTGTCTCAACTCTCAACCTGGCTTTATTCAGCTCAACTTCGCATCTTCGTCTACCTGATTTGTCAGAAAGATGTATTTTCAGGTGTGCGCTTGTGCTGATGAATGCATAATACCTAAGCATGTATATAGATTCTTTATAATATGTAGTTCCTATATACTTTGGTATGTCAAAGGTAATGTAAAAGCTACTTGTATGTTATACAACAAGCAAAAGCTACATAGTACTTTAGCGCCATGCTGCTGTGTTCAATCTTAAACAAAGCGTCATGAAGATAACATATAACCCGTCTTCATTTTCTTCGCCTTAGTTCCTCTACATTCAGTATTGCATTGATGTTGATCTGTAAAAATTTGTAGCATATAAAATCTCTCCTCCTCCTGTAATGTGTTCTACCTTGAGCACGCTATAACCAATGTCAAATCCCTGTGCAAGCGTAATTGTTTGAGCATAACGAAAAATTTAGGAATCAACTGGTGTCCAACTGTCAATACAAATACTTGCAAGACATTTCAAAAGTTCTAAAGTATTAGCATCATATAATATAATTATTAGGAAATCAATCAAACTTTCATTTCGTAGGGATATGCGTGCAATATTGTAATCACTGGTATGGTAAAAATCAATATTTCACATCAATGAACTATGTTAACACAAAACCTGAATGCAACGGATGGATTTATGTTTACAACTAGTGTTTTTACACTTTAAATGTGAGTGCATAATTGAAAATCACCAATGCAAAGCTAAGGTCACGAGAAGTGCCAAATAAACCGGAACTGATTTGTACCTTTCAACAGCTCATCAACGACCCGTACATTTTCAGAATTTGTGTTGGTAATAGCATCTTGGTATGTGCCATAATGGGACCGGAGATCATAGGTAATTTTGTACATGGCATTACATAAATAATGAACCCAAATGTAAAGACAGCATTTTTAGGCAAGTCACCTTGAAAAAAATTCTATGAACTAACTTTTTATTTGATTTTTTTGAATGACGTTACTGATGATGATAATAATAATGGTAAAAAATAATGATAATCGTAATCATAATAACTAGGGATGGAGGGAGAGAGAGAGGGGACTCACAATATTACTCACTGCTGCAGGGCAAGGATCTGAAAAATACCAATGTAATGTACAAAACCGAACAAAATGCATGTCAAAATACAAGTCAGCTAGCTGGGGGCATAGGCAGGCATAAAGGCCCAAAATGTAAAACGGTGGTGTAAGTAATGACTTGATGAGTTACGTTTTCTGCCCTGATTCATCGAAATCATCGTCATTACCAACTCTCCACCACAAAGATCATCATCATCAAGGAGCACCAGCTCTACATCATCATTTACAAAGTAGTATTAATGTACGATGGACGAAGCGATGAACATGAGTACTTGAGCAGTACCGAGGAAAACATTTTCTCTATAAATGAGAATACATTACTATCATTATAGTAGGAGTTTAGACGACGTCTCAGCACGGTTTAACTACACACATTTACTACGCAGTTGGGAAGCGCGAGTACCTAAATTCCATTTCTTTGCTGCTGCTATTCATATTCCTTATAGTTGTGCATAGCTCCACTTTCTACAGAAGAAATTACAAAAATTGCCTGAGAAGGGCTCATTTAAAATACAGGGAAAGGAGTCTCTTCTGTTCGTCAGTGGTGGTAGCTATTTATTCATCTCACCTCCACACAAACATCCAAAATAAAATGAGGTACCCTCAAGGTAAAATTCCAGAAAATACTCATCTTGTTTCTTCACAACTCACAACCTTCACCAGTATTTCCCTCTAGGTAATAATTGAGCCGAAGAAAAAAAACTATTGCTGGAGATGAATCTACAGCTGGTTTTTAAGAAAAGACGAGTTTAAATATTTCATCCAGGAGGATAAATGAAGGGTACTTTTGTATATAAAAATAGACTGAAGGGATGAGTTTTTTAGCATACATTAAAACAACATCTAAATTACTATATACTACAGTATTCCTCGAAAGCACTTGGAATTTGTAGTCCTTCCGAGTTTCTTTTCCGTGGAACAAATCATATTATTTCGTAAGCCCATGGCGTGTAGGTATGCTCATAATATGTTTTCGAATAATGATCATCATCGTCTTGGTACGAAAGAGGATGGAAGACGAATCAGTTAGAAATTCAATACAACTTCTTTGAGCGGAAAACATAAACAATGTAAAAGAAGAGTGTAAGAAAGAGATATCCTTCGTCCTTCGGAAAAATTTCTTCAAAAACGCAAATGTGAAGAATGTATTGAATTTCAAGCTTGCACAAACAAAAATTCATTTGACAAATACTAGATTCCTTTTTTTGTGTAAAGTGCTTAGGCAAATCCAATTGCAGCATGTAATTACGTTATACACCATTTAATGCTCGAATTTCATGCGATTATGAAACTAAAGCATCAATGCTCTTTATAGACCATAAACTACACAAATCAGATACATTTTACTCGAGAAAAATTCATCTTTTAGAATACGTAATAAAATCTTAATAGCACGGGCGATATATATGCGTTTTTTAAAGAATGCAATGAGCGGAAGGGCTCAAAGGGTAAAGGGATAAACGATAGATTCATAATTGCTTCCTGACGATCATCTAGCACTGGGTGGCTGATCCCCTTTTCAATGCGACAAGCAAAAAACTATTTTGGGGGTTATTTTTCAAAAGAAACTGAAATTCTTCCGACCATAATTTCGGGTCATGCCTGATGCCTGCATAACACATAAATATGTTTATGTAAATGGCTGAACTCATGAATGTATGTAGAAAGGTTAAGAAAAGTCATAGAAGAATGGTATGTGTTTTTGTGCATCCATCAGCTCTAAAATGAACAATACTAGAACGAGCTGATTTACTCCACAGAATGTCGGTGACCAGTAGTATTGAGTTCCACAAAGATAATTTCCGACAATACAATATTACCCAAAAGAATGGTAGGGAAACATTCTTTAGAAGGATGATCACAATTTTAATGAGAAGAAAAAGCCGTGCTTAGTGCATGCGCTTTCTGGAGGTCCTTTTCTATAATCCATAATACATACAATAGCCAATATTAAGGTTAGGTATAATCTAGCGGAGTCTAGTGAAATAAGACGAGCTTGTTGAAAACCGACGATGATGATGATGTGGAGTGTAGACAGATACCTTCGTGTACCAAATTATGTTTTACTGCTGCTTTTTTATTATTTACAATCCGAGGCATCCGTTTATATACGAATTACATCTGTGATTGGTTCAACTAATCGTTTTTCCATGTGGGTGGTTTCATTCAATGCATTCCATTCCAAGCAGCGAATTATCCGCTCGTGCATTCTGTTTCATACGAATTGTGTACTTTTCAGTTTTCGTTTCAACATACCTCTATGTATACTTTACACTTCTTACTACGGTACATATTTGGTGTTTATGAAATGCCGTCGCATCATCAAAGCTAAAGCAATATTTTAAGCATCATGCAAAGCGATTGTGTATTTTAAAATAAATTCACAAAAAAAATTATCTTACACTTATGGATCCAGAGTGCTGCTGATTATTATGATGTTGATGGGATGTCGAAGAACTAGAAGATGACGCTGCCGTAGATTTCCCTTCTTTAGGGAAGTACTTTGACAGTTTCTCGTCTAGATCTACAAACACCCAGTCCGATCCTGTAAAGAGAAAAATGAAATTATAAACCTTTTGGTATTAAAACAAGCAGTTTCAAAACGTAAACAAAATAAGATTAGTGTTGGTTTATTTGATATATGTGTCAATTTTAACGATGAAAGAATTGTGTCTTTTTATCTTCCGTATATACGTTCTTAATTGTTGTCACACAAAAAATAGCGAATGCAGTTTATACCCAAATCGCGTTTGGTATCGTGAAGCATAAATTACATTGAAAACTGTATATTTACCCATATTATAGAATTCGGTTAAACCATTTTCAGGCATATTTTATCATTACAAAGCTCCTCATTGAGTTCGTAGTTCGTGTTGATCAGAGATACAGTAGGAAACGATTTAAGGAGTGTTTTTGTAACTTATCTATAATTTGTAAATGGTATGTGTAAATGTGATGAAAAATTTGAATCTTGAAATTGTCTAATGCGCAACTCTCGGACAGGTTTTTTGTCATAATCTTAATATTTTGCTTAAAAAATATTGGTATTTTTTTTTATGAAATCTAGCATGCATGCCTCATAAAATGATGAAAACAACGGAATAAAAAATGCTTGTTAAAATGGATGAATTTTGATTGGCCTTAGCCATGAGCCGATTACAATAAAAGCTACTATGTGCATGTACTGCGAAACTAAACGCACGATTGCAATTAGCTGATATGCTGTATCAATTTTTCACCTGCTACATCCCTGATCCGTGATGATCCGCATCATGATTGCAACTTACATTTAGAATATTTTCTTTATTGGATTCATGAATTTTGCTGAGCTTACCCAAAGTACACCATATCATCATTCTTGATAATTATTTATTAAAATTCATCCTCATTTCTTCCACTTCTACCTCCATAATGAAGCTCATATATAAATAGTGTTATTTTCATTGTAATTTTAATATTTATTCAAATGCCTCCTTCTACTTTCCTTTGCATGAAACTCTTTTAGCTTTAACTTTTTTATCCGAAAGATTAGAATTAGAATGTAATTGCCCATTAACCATTAGTTATGTTTATCTTCATAAAATAAATTGCTTTTTAGTAGCCACAAATTTAAACTAACCCACAGGAGGAACAGATATCACTCCATGCTTTACAGATTTTTCTGCCTGTTTTTATAAATCATGATTTTAAAATGTTCTCAGATGGAATTCAGCTAAGCGTTCAATATAAATTTCAAAACTGTGTGTGTGTACACAGATAATATTTATTTATTCGTTCCCTCCCTATTATTACAGAAGTCTTATCATCATCAGCATCCATATATTTTAGATCCAATCAGTCTGAATCTGAAGTGAAAGAAGATTGTTTTATCGTTGCCTATTTTGTAGACTACTTTGATGATACGAGAAATCAAGTAATCAAACAACAGCATAATTGAAGGAGTGAGCTTCTGGAATTGGAATATTACCAATTTTGACTCCTTTAAAATATGCATCAAAGATACTTATCAAAAAATCTTCTCTAATTCAACAATAAATATCTGCGTAATCATAAATTGTCTGTTGGTGATGCATGCGCGTATACCATTTAAGTTTACAACATGACATTTCACTGCGCAAACAAGCACATTCACCGTGATTTTCTAGCAGTTTTCTCTTTACACAGTCAAAAGAGAATGTACGAAACAAGCTAAAAAGCAAACCTCTGATTAACCAAATAAATCAAGGTAACCACTACGTTGTTGTTGGCCAAAGCTTATAAACTCAAACTAAATCTTTGACTATAGCTGAATTAATCGCAGAAAAATAGGAGGAGTCGCATCGTATCAACGCAGCACCAGGATGAAGAAAAAAAATCGATGTATAAGATAATTCTAGAGTTTCCCATTTTTGATCTGCCCACTCCCCATTTCTACCTTTGAGGGTTGTTATACAGTAGCCTTTCTAGGTCTGAAAATGGTAATTTTTGTAGATAGAGAATCGCATTTTTAATTAATTTGACTGACTGACTTTTTTTCTCCTAACTATTCATTTACTTGACTTGCTTTGCCTTCAGCGGAATAACCTTACCCATATGTAAAGGTGACGCAAGACAACAAAATCGAATGATTATTATTATGTATACCAATACCGGCAATACCAAGTCCAAATGAAAAAGCATAATATTTTAAAATTTTCAGTTGGCAAATGTTGATGATGCGGAAATCCTAGCTAAAACAGAAGCAGCATTTCTTGTATTTTATGGGGCATTGTACATTCATCATTATTTGCAATAATTGTATTTATGAATGAGAGTGCAACTGCTTGCACCATCCCACCCCCACAGCAGAGTGAGCGAGTTGTATTATTGGTGCAAAATGCTAATGACCGATTCAATGACCAATTCATCACTCAATGAAATGAGAACAAGCAGATTTATGTAACTTTCAGGGGCTTTTCAATTCTATTCTAGCTTGATGAAAAAGCTGCCAACAGAATGACTTTGAATTTCACTTAAAAATTCACTCAAGCTCTTTTTGCGTACTTCTATTTTCATACTGAAAGACCGGTGACCGGAGTAAATCAACCTAAAATGTGACTTGACTTTTACAACTAGACACATAATTTGGGCTTAGAGTTAAAGAGGCGTGAAGTTCATATAAAGCGCATTATCTAGTGCCGAGCTGCAAAGTACTTAATATGGCAAATAAGTATAAATGTTTTTAAAATTAAAAAAGTGATAGCGTAGTTGTCGTTTACATACCAGTTTTGATGGCGAGTCCAAAAATCTGGGGATGGACGACTCCGCGTGCCACCAACTCGCCTTCCACTCGATTCCAAATTGCGCCGCATGTTGTCTTCCCCTGTAAATTATCAATTCACACCTTCAAAATTAATAGCCCTTTCACATTCCAACTCCTCTTTTTCTCATACCTACTCACAGCTTAAGCAGGGATATGCAACATATCGCATATTATCTCAAGCGCCAAACAGAGAATCGAGGAATAATAGTAGGTATATTGAATATTATATAGAGAGTGAGGATGACCGACGCTGATTGTAATAATGATACTTATTATTACTATTGTAGGTTTTTTAAATATGTTATTTTTTGGCTCAAGACATGGCTAGACAGGTGTTGGGCCTTTGTTAACTGTGAAAAATATTGTTAGCCTTTCTGAAATGTCTCACAGAATGGCATTGTGCCATGCATGCGTAAGTCCCTATCTGTTTTGATTTGGTGATTCAAAGGGTGACAGAGAAATAATCAATTAGGAATATTATTAATATGACAGCGAGTCCCTTTTACAATGTTTTATGCTAACTTAATGTGGCTTGCTATGGCGTGACTACATGATACAATATGACACAATAAAAAAGTTCGTTCAGAGTACATGAGACGGTGCAACAGGTGGCTTCTCCTTGTTAAAGAATGTGGCCTACTTCTACTCATTATTCTGAATCTTGAACGTTGGTTAGCTATATAGTGTCGATGACGTGTGTAAACGCATGCCGTGTAACACTCGTAAAATTTTCAATAAAATATGTACTTCTACAGCATCAGATAACACTTTGGAATTAACGTACATGCAAAAAATGTAGAGTTGAACCCTAATTACTGTTTATGTTGAGATTCAAGGAAAATATCGTGCTCTCCAGAAAAACACATTATTGGTCTAACCGTCTGTTTCATTTTGTCAGTACTGCTTACTATTCACATTCCTAACTGAAAGGTATGTTAATTATTTTAATATCACGCGCTCCTTTTTTGAGCTTTACAAAGTTGGCATAAGGGTTTAATGTATGAAATTCTTTCTACTTAAGACGTTGATACATCTATGCAAATCTCATATTCCAGCATGATATAGCAAAGAAATTGCCACCGCCATTGAAAACAATGTACACATACCAAATTAATGGCAATAAAACTCCAAAATTGTTATTACGTCTAAAATCGTTGATATATATGACCGCAACCCTGGCCAGTACACATTAAATTCATTACAAAACGCTCTAAAACTCCACGATTTCATATAACAAATTTGAAAAGTAACACCTGCGCGTCCACGACAAGCCAAAAACATTCGCTGGAATGTGGTGTAAATGCCTCATTTATATGCATATTTTTCTTCCAACTGACTTACTTTACGAGAAGTTATTATGTGAAGAGTGTACTATCATGAATTCTGCATGAACCTGTCTTGCTCGAAGGAGAAAATGCTAATACCTACATTTTTATAAAATTCATGTGTACAAGTTAAATGTAATACGAGGAATGAAGAAAGAATGGAATACCATCATATCTTTGCACACAAAAAATCATTTGACATCATGTAAAATATTTCAGCACAAGAATTTTTTCTCTTTTTCGATGTAAGTTCTTTTTTATTCTCCATTTATGGCATGTCGTATATGGAAATATTAAATATTATTTATTAGTATGCATACATCACCTTTGTTTTCGTTTGTTTGTGCAATACTCGGTGCTTTTTCTTCTTCCTTTATCAGATTAAACAATATATAGCAATAGGTGTAATGATAATGGCATTAAAATAATAGTAGATCGTGCTGGTTTGTTCGTGTGGTGATCTTCTTCAGTACAATGCATAAAACATAACTGTTTGCTGTTATCATATTGAAAAATTTACAATAAAGGTCGTGAACAAGAGAAAATAATGTTCTTCCTTAGAAAATTATGAGCTTGAAAATTCTTGTGTTTCGTTACAACAACATTCCTCAGCATCCTACCTTTTTTTACTAGGCATGTGGCAAAATGACCGGGATGTATTCTTTTCAAAAATCGGTATAATGATGAATCGTGAGATTCACAAAATTATTGCCTTATATAATCTACCTTTGGCATATTATAGACGTGTATTAGAGAATGAATGAGTATACTGTAAAGTTATGCTGAAGCAATATGATGCTTCAACCGACATTCATGAAAAACGCTTCCGGGAAATAATTTCAATATTTTAAATTAAAACAAATTTCAAACAAACCTCTATTGAGAGAAGGATAGTCTCTCCAGTTAGGAGCTCAACAGTAACACAACGTTGGTTGACTCCCACATTCGCATTCAACCCGTCAACAGTCCCGCTTCGCATAATGATCCAATGGCCCCATTATTCAACTCTGGAAAGCATAAAAATATTTAGACAGTATTAGATTAAAAATGTTCTTTCAAGGATGATACTTGAACCAACCATGAGCCATTGCATTAAAGACAAAGTAACGGCAAAATGTTAAAGTGACAATTTCAAATGACTCTTTTGCAAGTAGTAAGAGATTAGAGCAGTTAGGCTATCAAAAAGACAATTTGCGGTGAAGTAGTACTCATTTAAAGTAGCTGTCCAAGTGTCGTTATCACAGAAATATTAGCACGTAACCTTTAACTTTTAAAACCAAAATAATGTCCTCTTATTATTCAAATAATATGCAGATTATAATGTCACTGATAAGCAATTTTATGACTTGCGATATAACACTTTGCACATAATATTGTGAGCATGCCATTGTCTTGGAAGAA
Organism: Willowsia nigromaculata; assembly: GCA_034700605.1. Taxonomy (NCBI): domain Eukaryota; kingdom Metazoa; phylum Arthropoda; class Collembola; order Entomobryomorpha; family Entomobryidae; genus Willowsia; species Willowsia nigromaculata. The sequence continues at coordinate 19,418 of JAQIXX010002359.1, forward strand.
AGCAAACACCTTTCCTTCATTCAGTTATTTCGTCACAAAAGTCATTAGCTCTGCCTTTAAAAATCATTCACAGAATTCTGTTCATTTGAGTTTAGTCTTTGAAAGCACGGATGGTGGATTAAGAAATGATTTTATTGCTTTTAAAACTGCAGGAAGGTAAGTAATAAGTGGTCGTTGGTGAGCTAGTGTATCGTATCGTATGACCACTAGAGATAGAGGGTGGGCCCTCGAAAAATATCTGAATGTATGGATGGATTGGACACATTAAACTTGTCAGTTTACTTTGGCAAGGAAGAAAACAGGTATTTGTTACAGGAATGCTGAATTCAGATGAGGAGTGAGTATACATGCTTAAATTTTTCAAAATTATCATATTACTGCGTACATGCAAGACGTATTGTAAAAGGTAAGGGTAAGGTAGGATTACAACAGAAGATTTGCTTTTGGTTTCTTAATATACAAGTAGTAAAAATTACTTTCTCAATTTTTTTATTTTTCAGCTTCCTTTAGTTAACTTTTTATAGCTCATACATTATCCACGGTAAGCTATGCCTTGTTGGATCTTTGAATTTAATTATAATTATACCTACATGCGCCTCAGTATTGAATGAGCATTTACCAATTATTAAACCAGGTATCTAGCAGAATTCTTTATTTCAGAAATTTTTCGTACAATTTTCATTTTGAGAACATAAACATTATAGCACACATCAACACGTTATTCTCGAGTAAAACTACAAAGGTTTGGTGGCTAAGAAAGTTTGCAATCCACCGTCTAAAGATATTTCCAAATGATGGCTTTTTGCATAAATAGTTCGAAAGAATACGGTTTTATTCTATGTTGAACATGACTATAAAGACTGGCAAATATGCAGAAAAATAGTAAGGAACGTTTCTTTAAGAGTGGTATGGCAAGTTTATGCAAGGTACTTTATAATGAAATAAGTATGTAGTGATTTAAAAACGGCAAAAATGTGAGAATTCCAGAATCGATCTACTATCAGTTATAAAATGGATTTTACGTGCTTGTATCGTATCATGAAGTAATGATTTTTCATCTATGGTACAATTCACAAACTTTTTATGTCAAACTCTTGGTTTTGATTTCAGATTCCTGTAACTGTTTAAATTTCATGTGCGCAAATAACATCAATTTGAGAGATACGTGTTCATGTTAGTTGAAAAGTACGGTACCTCTTTTTAGAGCGTATGGGTATTGGGTAGTAATACAAACAACAATGACATCACCTATCAATAATGCTGAAAAAGTATGAACTACACAATCAGTTCTCTAGTTCTCATCTACAACATTCCAACAAGGACGCTGATGATAAATGCTAAAAGGAATCACGATGAAAATCAATAGGTCGGCCGGTCTTTTACAGATCAATGTACTTTGTACTAATGATGCAGCAGCACATCGTGTTGAGATTGACGTGATAGCCAGATTGCCCATGATGAGAGCAAGATGTATTGATGACGCTATATCAAGCAAATATACTTTTGTAAGTTTCATCCAATCAAAAATGACAAATAATGAGACTATAGAAATTGTGGGAGATGATAATGTATTATATTCGAACGAACACAACTGTACAATGTGCTTCAGGAAGCAATACGGTTTTGTCGCTTAAATTTTGTACTGTGCAAATAATTTAACTAATTTAATTCATCCAAGTTCCATCATAAAGTGTATTATGTAATGTAATCTTCACTCATGTCTACCTGGCTGGCACCACGCAATCTGACGTTACTCTTCAATATCTTCCCGGTATTTTACATATTATGCTCTACGAGGATTGGACATTATGCTAATTGTCAACGTTTTTTGTCTACAACATTAGGTGGGTGACCCCACTGTCATCAAAAAAGGAATTCTTCAGATTTCAGTTCATCATTATGCGTGCGCGGTGCATAAGTTGCGACAGTAATGATAACAATGAGATATATGTTTAACCGAACGATAGACTAGAATCATGCAACAAAAACAGGCACAGGTACATAATTGTGAATAAAACATGATATGGTATGCATAAAGTGAATTTTTAGATGTCCTCGTATCCCCTCTGCATTCTTAAGTGTAAATTGACACTGACTCATCTTAAATTTCACGGTGGTAGAGGATGCGGCACTTTATGCATTTTATAACTTTGCTTGCTGTAGTTTCCTTTTAAAAAGTCTATATATAAATACTCGCAGACATCGTACAATTAAATGTCAAACTACTATACAAGAAAATATCTCAAAAGTAGAAGTCTAACTGCTGCTTTATTACTGCGGGATTCGATTTCTTCCACACTGTCCAAGCTAATTTTCTAAACAAATTTAAATTGAAGAAAGAAACTAGAAGCTTTTCATGTTTGGATTGGTATAATGTTTTTACTCACTGATAGTGAGTTCAGTATTCAGCTCTAAGCAAATTCTTCTAAAATGTGGCTTATCACCACTCTTCAAAATGTAAAGCAGATGTATAATTTGGCTACATCCACTGATGTTTATCAGCTAACAATGCGAATGACCACCTAAGGTTTTCCTAATCGAATAATTGATCTAAACAGCAAACTGATATGGTTAAACCTGAGAGCGTCCAATATTCTTCTCGAATGAACAATGAGAGACTGAAATTTTGCACGTATAAAGTTGCATGCATACATCTAAATTACAAAAGACGATAAAAAGACAACTGACCTCAGTCAGTCGTAGTCATATTATGACTTTGTCAATTATTTTGACTTGCCCTAAAATAGAAAAGTGGTAAATGGAAATCTTTCTCGTAATTGATGATTGAATTCTTAGCAAACATAAAGTTTATATTTTCTCTAGTTTACTAATATATAGATACTTTGATTTTTGACTTACCCTGATTAAATTCCAATATAAATTCCATCATATGGAATGATGGGACAATAAGCAGAACAAACACAAAAACTCATTTTGACTTTCATCTTGAAAAGTACAGCTATATTTATTCACATGAATCCAATTAAACAAACACTCAATTAACATAATTTGTTAAATTAGTTAAGTAGGATAACGGTTTGGTTTGACAGTTCAATTTATTAGCTGAACTCAATCAATCGAAATTACCATGTAATCAACCAATAGCTTCACTTTTACAATTAGCAAAATATCTGTTGTACATTGTTGTACATTTATCACTGTCACATCTATTCTAGCACACCAAAGCTGAAGCTGATTCTTAAGCTACACTTTATATACCAAAACCAGAATAGCAGTCCTGGTTTGCTGTCAGCACATTTTCGATGGTCATGTATTTTCATCAATTTATCAACTACTACTTTTCACTTCATTTCACAAGTAGTCATCAATAAGTCCTTAATTTCAGGAAGCTCATTCTGCGAGTGTAGTTGATACCTGTGGAACAAAGAGACAGTTTTGTTTATTAACCGTAACCAAAATGAACGCATTAAGTAATATGCACGTACAGAGTCGGATTCACAAAAAATCTATTGTCATATCGTTTGAGAAACCATGAAGTTATAATTTTACCTCATCGACATGTCTATGCAATAAGGAAATCATATCAATTTCAAAAACCCAACAACCACTTGAATACATTGCGATTTCTTAAAATAAAAATTCATGCATTTCATTTATTTTACTGCAGTATCCATTTTTTACCCTCAGGTTTGACAAAGTGACAATATATTTGCCAATTCAAGAATGGCTGGTAGATATCATTGTTCTCATACATGTCTCTGCAAAACAGGGATATAAAAGACAAATATTATGGTAATGAAAACACCTTGTATTATTGCGTTTGCTTTTCACTGCAGACTTTTAGTTTTTGGCAGACAGTGAAACAGTTCAGCTACTTTGCCATGACTTATCAAAGAGGATTTTGTTAATATTATAGGCCCTTGTTTATGACTTATCGTCTCTTGAGTGAGAGACAGACTGGCTCTGGCTTGTTGGCACTTGGCACGTCGTTTTCTTTGACGGACGGGTGATTATTTTACAGGATGACGATGATTATTGCTGTTGGGGCTCATATTTTCAACCAAGGTGAAGACTTTTTTTATCTGCATATACTCATGATCACTAATAAAACATGCTTTATTAAAGTAGTGTTAGTGTTCCTTTTGTTAGCCAACATAACAACTAATAAAAATACCCACTCGTAACATGATTTTGCTTAAAATTTTAATATTAAACACGGTGTCATAAAAAAAGGTGTATATAAAATCATCTTTGCAGGTTTGAGCTTTACATAACAATTTTCTGCATGGCAGGAGCAGTAATTTTAAGCACTTATACAAGAAAATCTAGTTATCTTTATGCATGAATATTATATGTTTGTGTTATAAAAATCAGCAAAGAAGCGTATCAGTGAAAAATACACAACGTTCCATGTAATAATAATAACACTGATTGTGCATGCATACCAACGGATTTATATTTCAGATTCTTACTTTTGCTGGTGCAAGGTAAGCCAAAAAATGAAGAATGGAAGAAGACGGGTTTGTGAATGATGTGAAAATATTTGCAGACCTTCATTTAAACATTTCAGCGGTGCCAGAAGCAAATATGCAAAGTACAAAGTCTATACGAGTTTAAAATGTCTGTAAGACATGTACCTACTCACAGATAGTTATGAGGAAAGTTTTGCACTGTACATGTAACAGAGGTAGTACTGAAACTTGCAAAAAATAATTATGCTCATACTACCCTCTCTCTCTCCCCCTCAATCAACTTCATCTGAAATTCCAAGTCGTCATCCAAATGCACGTCCATCCCTCATTCAGAATTATACACACCCATAAATCGGTGTAATCCATGTTTGCATAGTATTTCGTATTCAGATTCAAAAAATCTTTTATACATGCGGACCATTACCTACACACTGAATGTACGCAAAAATGAATATCATACACATGAAGAAGCTATACTGACTGCTTTACACATTTTCAGTTTATACAACAACGCTTTTGGCATGTTGCAAAAATTTACAATGATCAAGGTAAGCAAATATTCAGCTCTCCTTACCTCACTCTATCATCCCCTGCTGTTTTAGCATCTTCTGTATTTGCTATTAGCTGGAGATCAAGACAAGGTTATACGCTAAAAAGGACAACATTCCATCATCATTTCATGGACGCATTCCATTCCAACAATCGATTCTAACTAGAAGCCATGTTGTCTATTGTGAATATTTTAATGCTCTTTTATATCTTGAAGCTGTCTCACATTTCACATAACTTTAGAACTGACAATAAAATGGTGTGCCAAAATCTTCAACGCGGAGGGAATTTTATTTTTTCTCCCTCATGTTAACTTTATACCAACTATTTTTGGTTAATGAAACACGGTTCGGTTGACCATTCTAAAATCTTTTGACAACTTTAAAGAAGTAAATTTTCAAAGAGGATCTGAACACATTTGTGTAATATTTGCGTATGGATAATATGACATTTCATATGTTATGTACATAGAAAATTCCACATTATATGGACGTACTGTAATAATCTCTGCAGAGATGGTCTTCTTTTCAATGAAGCAGTAAATGTGGAAAAAATGTTCGATATGAGACTTGCTCTGTTTGACGATACATGCATGGTTGTTGTTAGAAAAGTATGCACACGTTCCTTATGCGAGACGACAAAGAAAATGAACTCTGGTATGCGACGCATCATCATCATCAACAACGACGTCAAGCAGCAAGGTAAGTTGTAAGGATAAGAGTTTCGTTGTATATG